>OU892282.1:14577956-14604544 GCA_917834065.1 Ceutorhynchus assimilis | reverse complement strand
TATTAGATTAGCTTCCTTAACTCTAGTTTAACAATAATTTTTTCACCGCGAAAGTTTATAAGACTACCAGTATCATCCACGATGCGAAGTGTAATGTTGTCTATAAACTGACGTGATTCAGGAATAATCGGTAAATATATAATATTAGTTGGTTCCTTGCTCAGCTTATAACCTGGTTCAACATCTATGTCGAACTCAAATATTGTATGTGAAGCTTCGGAGTTTATAAATGCACCAGACGTTATGTTGGAGTCTACCCGAATTATTCTAACCTTCATAATGTTGACTGGTAAGCTGGACACGTGCTTCAAATTTTTTCATAAGTTTTCTTCTCAAATCCTAATATTTGGGCAATCGAATTTGGATAATCCAGATTCAAGTTGAGTGTAGATATCAATTCGCATTTCAAAGTATTGTTATTGGCATTCAATGAGAAAATATTATTGTTTTTGATCTTTGATGCTGATTTCAGAGCATCTAACATAATATCATTGATGGTGGAAATCTCATAGGCTCCAGGAGGTATTCTTATTGTTTCGTAAGGTCCATTGACATTTTTGGAATATCCAAAACAGTTGTTACTCTCGTCGACATTGAAAATTGAATTATATGAATAAAATCCTAACAAGGCCAAACCATATTTAGCTCCAGAATCCAGATCGATTGGTGGGTAAAACTCACTACTAAGCTCACTAGAATGTCCTGATAGGGTGAATGTGTAAGACATGACTGATAGCAACCATACACAACTGATTGTTTTTATTGTAACTTACAAAACTTGTTTAAAAAGTTATCGTTGGATTCCTTTTCCCCAGCATTAATTTGTACATCTCTAATATTACAATAACAACAAAATAGCTTTCTTGGGGGTGGTCCATCTATAACATCCTCAGAACCTCTAGTCTCATCATGATCTGTACAGTATTGGTATTGTATAATATCTTTATCCTTCTTGAGGTGCTCTGGTAACTTGTTCCATATCAATGCTATTTCTTCTGGAGCACACGCAAGTAAAACTTCTTTAGGTATTTGCTCCAATTGTTTTCTACTAAAGTTCATAAAGCTGCCGAGCTTATAGAAATCCATAAGAAATTGAGAGACACATTTATCTGTTGACTTAAACATTTTAACCCTACTGCTGTTTTACGAGAAACTTTAAGCACAAATGTCCACACAAAACTGTACCAAATTTTTGTTGGCGCTCGTATGTATAATAGAGATACTTGACAGCATTACGCATCTTTTTCAGATAATTTATGAGTTCTCGTGGAGGGGGTAAATCACCAAAACTATCATAATAAATGGCGATAGAGCCTGTTTTTCGATATGCTACCCAATGAGTTCCCACACCACTAATACTATCCAAATTAACTATTGCTGCTTCATTTTTGTTTGGACCATTCATTGGCAAAGTATCTCGCATAAATATACCGCGAAAATATGGTATTTTTTCTCTTTTCGCATATATTTCTAGATCGATATTCGTCAACGCTCTTTGCGGTAGGGATTTGATATCTAGTTTTTTGATTGTTGAAGGAATAGTCCATATCCTGCTCGATATGGTTTTAGAAACAATCCTTTCCCAATCACCATTTCATCTGATTTCTTGTTACTATTTTTCAGATTCGATACTTCCTTGATTGTTCGAACAATAGCAGCCGCACCTCCTGCTAGAGAGCCTAAAGCCGATAAACCCGCAAAGATCGGGAGTAGGGGGAGAACTCCCCCAACTTTTGGTATCGGAATTATTCTTGGCATGCGGACCTTCCTTTTTCCACCAATTGTCTTCAATGATTTACGAGCCGCAAGCAGTGCTACTCTAGCTGATTTTACAAGATTTTTCTTATCTATAAATTTACTATGAACTTCTTTTTTCAAAATATTTCTAATAGGTTTGGATAGAGCAGATCCAAAAGCTACTTTGCGAACTTTAATACTGGATTTTCTTCTAGCTGTTTTCTTCTTCTTTCGCTTATTTATTTTCAAATTAGGTTGGTGACCCATACCCAGTTTTCGCTTCGTTTTCATAGTGTTTGTAACTAACCAAGCCGCAGCTTTTTCTCCGAGATCAGCGTCTTTGGAATTGACACGTTCCCAAGCGCTTTGTTCCAACTGATAGTCGGCTCGATGTCGTTGACTTATATCACTGTTTTCAGAATAAGCAATATCGTGTTTTTTACATGCAATATCTAAAATATTAATTCCTGAATCTCCTCTCCTCAATCTTTTCTTTAATTTAGTTCCTGGACCGCAATACTGATACCCTCCTGGTAAATGTAATTCTAATGGTAGTTTATTAATTATAGAATTCACTAGTCCACCACCAGTTTCAAGACGTTTACTGAGTCGACCACTTCGTTTGATTGATAACATTGAACTGAATAGGAATTTTATTCTAATATACATATATAAATATATCGCATATGTGTGTATTCGTTTGTGTATAAATATGAAAATTATCCAACTGCCTTATGAAATTCGAGTAGACAACTTGGATGAAAAAATTGGTTATGGTATCGAGAAAGGGAATAAACAAAGACGTCATGGAGATACTTTTCCCACATCAATTCGGGGACTACTTATTGGACCATCAAACTGTGGCAAGACTAATGTTATGATTTCCTTATTAACTCATCCACTTGGGTTAAGATTTGAGAACATTTATATATATTCTAAATCGTTATACCAACCAAAGTATGAATATCTTAGAAAAGTTATGGCGACTGTTAAAGGACTTGGATTTTACACTTTTAGTGATACCACCAATATTGTTGAACCGTCAGAGGCAAAACCCAATTCCATATTCATTTTTGATGATGTTATGTGTGAAAAGCAGGATGTTATAAGGTCATACTTCAGTATGGGGCGTCATAAGAATGTGGACTCCTTCTACTTAGCGCAGACTTATTCCAGAGTTCCAAAACAACTTGTACGAGACAACGCTAATTTTATCGCTTTATTTAAACAAGATGAGATGAATTTGCGACATATTTTTTCTGATCATGTAGCTCCTGATATGACTTTCCAAAAATTCCTGGAAATGTGTGCTCTTTGCTGGAGCGATAAATATGGGTTTCTCGTAATTGATAAAGACAGTGATTGCAGTTCGGGACGATATCGTAAAGGTTTCACATCCTATATATCACTAAATTGATGTAACTTTTTATTAGTTCACCATAAAACCATACTACGACAACACCATGAGTGAGGATCTGAATTTGAAAAATGAGTTGATTGAAGCGACCGAAGCCGTGAGAAAGAAATTTAGAGAAATTAAAGCCATGCAAGCAGATGACAAGTTGATGTTAGAGAAGATGTATGAGCCGGTAACAAAACCCCTCAATTCTATGTCTCAATCCTTAGAGAAACAAAAACTACAAAATGTTTTACAGTCTGATAGACCCACTTCGAAAAAAAAGACGGAATTAGATATCTCAAGTAACTTTTTTACACCTATCCATCGAAAGTGGAAGGGTATTCTTGATGGTAGCGATTCAGATGAAGAGAATTCTGTTGCTTCATACGAAGAAAATTCACCAGAGATATACATTGAGGGACTATATAATAAACCATCCGAATACGACACAGTCTATGGAGTTAGGACAGAGAAAAAACACAAAAACAAATATTTCATTGGAGATGCTGAAGCAAAATTTAATTCTGGTAATATTGATTTATGGCGAAATAATGAAAAAATCGGATCTTTCAAAGGAAGTAATGAATTGTATGATTTACTTTTTTTAAAAAAACCAAAAGTTCTAGATAATTTGACTAAGTTATCGGATAACACTTTGGAAACATATAGAGAAATATTGAAGCGTACTCATGCTATGAACCATAACTATAATAAAGATAAAAAAATAAGAACATCAAGGTGGCCCAAATTTAGTGAATTGTTAGATCCATTATTTAAACCAACTCAAGGTAGTGGGCTGCACACCAAGGGTGGTAAAATACCATCAAATAAATTATTATCCAAGCGACGTATAGAGTATGTCTATTGGAATAAACCGAAAGAACTAGTAAATCGGTTGCGACTTCTGTGTGCATCAAAAACAGTTGGTCACACAGGTCATGATAATGAAATAATTTCAATCATCGAAGAATTAAGAGAAGAAGGTATAGTTTATTAAAGGTGTGGTGAATATTATAATTATCAGTAGTTACTGAACATTCATTGAATAGATATGGAACCCACACCTATAAAATGGGCGGTTGTAAATGAATTGCATAGATCATCACGAAAAAACTTTCGGAGAAGGCGCACAATAATAAAGGGTTATTGGGATTTATGGCAAATAGATTTAATAGAAATGCAACAATATGCCAATGAAAATGATGGTTATCGATATATTTTGATATGCATAAACTGTTTTTCGAAATATGTATATTCTCAATCTATAAAAACTAAAACTGCATTCGAAGTTACTAAAGCTATGGAAAGTATTATCAGGAATGCAAAATACTCACCCAACAACCTACAAAGTGACAATGGTACCGAATTTTACAACCAACAATTCAGGAGTTTAATGGATAGATTTCATATAAATCACTATTCCACATATAGCACGAAAAAAGCAGCAATCGTGGAGCGAGTTATCAGAACAATAAAAAATCGTTTGTATAAGGAATTTTCTGCAAGAGGTACATATAGGTGGTTGAAACTTCTACCAAAAGTTACTAAGAGCTATAATCACACTATTCATCGCACCATAGGAATGAAACCAGTAGATGTAACAGAGCACACAAATTTAAGCATCTATGATAACCCAAAAATTGCTCCCAAATTTTTTAAATTTGATGTTGGTGATATTGTACGCATTAGTAAATATAAGAGTTTGTTCGAAAAAGGATATACTCCATCATGGTCTACAGAATTATTTAAAATTATCCAGGTCAAGATCACAAATCCACCAACATATGCTTTAGAATCTTTGGATGGACAAATCATTAAGGGATGTTTTTATGAAGCCGAATTACAGAAAACCAGGAATCCTCATGTATACTTAATTGAGAAAATAATTCGTCGTCGAAAGAAAAATTCAATGGATCAGTTGTTTGTTAAATGGTTGGGTTTTCCGGAATCCGATAACTCATGGATTAATTTAGCTGATATTGTTTAAATTTACCTGAAATAAAACTATCTAATTTAAGTGAGCAGTTTGTTTTATTTATTTATTTATTTATTAACTAAAGCATCATAATATAACGACTACAACTATTTTGAACTTCTCATCACCAATACAATGTCTTCAAGAAAATTTAAATTCCAAATGACTAATCCTTTTTTCCATCACTTCAAGCCCTTGCATACACTTTTGTCTATCCAGAATTGCTAGCTTTAGTTGTTGAGTTTCCGTAGGAATGGCTTTATCTATTTCTTGATCGATAATCTTCACCATTAAATTATGTATTTCACCATTTAGCATATTCGCAATTGTTTGTCGTAGCTGTATTACTGTATTGTCAACGTATTTTTTGGTGGTTGCGTCACAATCATTTTTTGGCTCTAATACGTTAGTTAAGGACTTGCCCTCCATATCAAATTGGTCATTGACATCGAGCTTAAAACCTATTCCAGGTAACCCACGAACTGCTGGATCGTTCACTTTATTTCCTCGACGACCAAACTTATCAATTGTGTTGTTTATCGCACTCATATTTTCGAATAACTGTTCTACTAGATTTTAAGTCCGCATGTTTATATACGTAGTAACGATCTTTTGATTTTTTTTTCTAGCTCAATCAACTTTCCATTCAGTGTTATAAAGGTTTGTTTACATTTTTCCTTATCACGATCTGCTTGTTCAAGATCATAAGTTCTTTTACCAACTATGCTAAATACTTCTTCATGAATAATCTTCTTCATCACATCGATCATATCTACGTTTATTAAATTAGTTAATGATTGTTGCAACATATGGAATGCTGTATCTACATACAATTTTGTAGTAATATCACCATTGCTTTTTGGAACTGATAAATTAGTTAATGATTTTTCCCCTACGTCATATTGATTAGTGGAACTTAGCTTGAAACCAACACCACGTAAACCCCGAACGGGTTCACTACCCGATTTATGCCATCGACTACCAAACTTATCGATTGTGTTGTTCATCACTTACGTTTTTGTGAACAAATACCATATTATAATCTATGCATCCATCTTTATACATAGGATAAATTTTGTTGTGCACAGAAAAAAAAAACTATAAATATAAATACAATCAAGAACATTTATTAGATTTTTTACAGGAATTGTTCACTTAAGGTAACATCTTATTATTAACATTGTTGGGATAATTCTTCACCAGCTGCGTCAATTCCAATGTCTTCATACAACCTATGCTTCTCAGCAAGAGCATATGGGATATGTGGAACTTGCACCACAAAATCCTTCAAGCCCTCGTCCAGCATTTCCTCGACAAATGATTCTAGGTTGATGTAGCCAAAGACATATTTCTCACATATAAGTGCCCCATTACAAAAATTGGTTGAATCGTCGAGAAATTTTTTGTAATTCAAAGCATCACCTTCGAATTGTTCGGCCAGCACTATAATGTCCTCAGACATTGTTTTCAGCTGCACTGCCAGATATCTGATGTAAGAAATCTGATTTTCGTTTGTACTATTGTGATACATCTATAAATAAAAAAAATTATGTGTGTTTTTTTTGTGTGTAAATAATATTTCAAAAAATTTGAAAAAATCTCTAATTATGCTTTTTGTTTTTTATTAAACTCTGAATTTGAATTTACAGTTATTCCAAAACACCAAAGTTTAAAATTGCTCTTGTATTTCCCCCAGAAAATACTCGCAAGCTTTGACCCAAATAAGTTAAACTATATTTATCACATAACTTATTCATGCTCGCTATAGTATCCTCTGCAAGAGTTTCTGTGACACGTTTCGGTAGAAATGATTGAAAGGTTTCATCATGTGTTTTGTCATATAATGTAGCTAAAATAGTTTTACCGAAACGTGAAGATAGTAATACCATTTTTTTAATAATGTAAACTTTTCCAATTGTTAAAGATGTTATGGACCTTCGCTCAACAAATTCAATATCTTGGTTAAGTTTATTATTGATTTCATCTATGGTTTGTTTTGAAATACTCATTATTGAGAATAATAATATGCAATAGAGATACTTGAAAAAAATTACCTTGAACGAATTGAATTATGAAAACACAACACTACACACAGAATTTTCTTTATAATCTTAGGATGCGACGACTGGTTTCTATAAACACAATATTTTCTTTATAATCTTAGGATGGGATGACTGGTTGCTATAATTGATATGTGACTTACTACATGGTATGAAGCTTCTTTTATAAGAAAATCTTCACAAAACTCCCCTCCTTTCCCAACTAGTGTATTGAATCACATGTCTCTCAAGGTTTTTTAACTTACAGCTTATAAGAGCAAGGTCAAATGAAATACAAGGGCGAGTAAAAGATGACCTTCAATGGGGAGGGGTGGGATAATTTTTTAGTCAAAGAGTGACAACTAATTTTCAAGGCCAAGGTCAAATGATGTCACGGGGAGGGGTGGCGGGGGGGGGGGGGGGGGGGGGGGGGGGGGGGGGGGGGAGGATTTTTTTTTTTTTTTTTTTTTTGTTAAATAGCTAACTTTCAAGGCCAAGGTCGAATGACGTCACTGGCGTCACTTTCAAGGTCAGAGTAAATGTCTACTGCGCATGCGGAGACCGCTTAGGGTATACTTATGCTACTGAAGCCCCGCGAGAGACCCCTTTTTGGGAGGCGAAGCCACGCGGCAGCCCTATATTTGGGGGGCCCAGCCCCGTGGGCCCCCTTTTTTGGGGGGTAAAGGCCCGCGGAGAGGGGGCCAAAAAATTTTTTGGCTGATTTAGATATATCGGGTCTTCAAAAAAAAAACCCAATCAAAGATTGCTATGGCTTTTTAAACGTATGTCTTTTGCTAGTTTTACACTAACAATTTAAATTGATAAATTTATTTGCCAATTTATTTGCCAACTTATGTTAGCTTAACACTGGCTCAACTTCGCATTACACCGGCTCAACTTGTTGACAATAGAAATGACAATAAACAATTCTACCAACTTAACCAGAATTTCAAGGTTAGGTAAGTTTTTATTTATGGTTCACTCAGAAATATATTTAAGGATGTTTAATAATGAAACTAGAAGAAACTGAAGATAGAAGAATAAACTGAACATCAAATGATGAATAAAAATAATTATCCTCACCTCGCTTTAATATTTTTAAAGTGTCATTTCTAGGTTGAAAGCCTGAATTGACACAAAAATTGACAAAAATAGAACATGCACTAATCCGTAAATAAATTGAGCAAGAACTTGGACAAGTTAAATTGTCGCCAAGTTGGCATTTTACATTATCAATATTTCTTGACAAGCGACTTGATCAATAAATTGACCAATAAATTGTTAGTGTAAAACCGTCTTTAGCAATATGTTTCTTTAATTTTGTCAATGAAGTTTAATGTCAAAATGTCATGTCAAAAATCCTGACCAATAAAGGAACAATAATGCGACCTACGTTCAAAAAACCATAGCAATCTTTGATTGTTTTTTTTTTTGAAGACCCGATATCACCATTTCCAAATTCAAGCGGCAGTAAATGACATTAAATAACCTAAATTGTCAGCAAACACCAGCCTTCCTATTGGTTGGAACGCCCTACCTGTGTCCTTATTCTTGAAACAGGGGAGCAGCGTTCCCAGGAGAGCGAGTGTTCTGTCTTTCTCAATGATATGAAAATGATAACATAGGAAACAAAGACAGAATACTCGTTCTCCCGGGAATTCTGCTCCCCTGTTTCAAGAATAAGGGCTCAGGACTAGTGCGCATGCACGGAGGACATTTGATATAGGTTGTAATGAAATTGACCAGTTTGTCATTTACTGCCGCATGGATTTGGTTCAACCATAGTTAGTTATAATAAGTTGTTGTTTTTGATGCCTATAAAAATTTAAAAAAGGAGTATAGTCATTACACTCGTAGAAAAAATATTGTTCCTAACACGTGCGCAAAGTAGTTTTGCCGCACTTAAAGCTTATCCGAACTCCGCTTCGCGTCGTTCGTCTAACTGCTTTCGCGTGCGGGAAAACATAACTTTGCGCACTGATTAGGAAAACTACTATTTAATGTGTTACCTGATAACATAAAAATCATGGATTATAAAAAATTTAAAAATGGGATTAAGGAAATTTTAATAAGTAATGTTTTTTATAATTTTGATGAATTTATTTCTCATGTTCTTAACTAGTGTATACCTATGTCTATATACCGGGTGGCCCACCGAAAACTGTCAATGGCTTATATCTTGAAAACGGTAATCGATAAAAAAATAAATAAAAACTCGTTTGGAGGGTTGGAAGGGGGAACCATAACAAGGTGCTTTTCAACTCTCCTCGAACCACCTCTCCGGCGGTGGCCACCCTAACCTCAAAATCTTAAATGGCACTATGGGTCAAGTGATATCAGGTACGGTGAGAGGAAAGGGGTTCAAAAAAATAAAATCTTGATAATTCCTTCGGAAGTCTTCATAATGTAATCTATTTTGTATAAAATCGATTTTAAATAACATTTACCTGTTCAACCCGATCAAATGAGGTTTTCATCAAAAGTAGAGTCACATTTAAATCCAAATAATTTTTTTTACAGATCCATTTAGAGAATTAAAAAACCTTTCAAACAAGGTATCACATGACCCATGGTACCATTTAAGATTTTGAGGTTAGAGTGGCTACGGCCAAAGGGGTGGTTCGTGGAGAGCTAAAAAGTACCTTGTGTTCGTTCCCTTTCCGGTAGGTGGTAGACGCTTTTTACTCATTGGGCATCGACCGGTGAGATACCACCATGCCAGAATTGAGTAGCGCTAAGTATCACCACGTTCCGCTACTGCGCTGGCAGTCCGGTTCCAACAATGAGTAACAGATAGCATGATGGCGCCTCCAGGATCAAAATATTCCGGAGGTAAAATACCCGACCACTCGGATCTCCGGGCGTCGGGTGATCCTGGGGGTCCTTCATGCAAAGATATAAAGAGAAGATCAAAAACTCAACTCAGAATTGATTTTAGCAATATAAGAGGAATAAGTACAAATATGAATTCAGTTCACCAACATCTTGAAGAACAAAGACCTGACATCCTTGTTCTCACTGAAACTAAAATCAGTTCCGCAACATCTATTGTGAACTATCTTTATCCCGGCTATGACCTACACCACCGATTTCGACATAATTTTGGGATCTGTGTGTACATTAAAAATGACCTTCCATGTCATCGAGAGGAGAATCTAGAACCAGCGAACCTTGATATCATATGGCTAAAATTCACCTCAAAGTCATCGACCAAGTTTATCTGCTGCCTCTACCGACCACCAAGTAACACCGATTACCAAAACTTTTTCGCGACATTATCCAAAAGCTGTGATAGTATACAGTCAAACTATCCACAGGCGGAAATTGTCTTTTTAGGCGATTTCAACGTCCACAATATACCCTGGCTGAAACACCACAACAAAACAGATAACGAAGGCAGAGAAGCAGAAGCTTTTGCCATAAGTTGTGGTCTAACGCAGCTTGTCGATGAACCTACCCGTATCTCAGAAAGGGGCGAATTTGCAGCGCTTTTAGACTTGTTCCTAACCACCAATCCTGACTCGTACACAATTCAAGTAGATGCTCCACTTGGTTCGTCCGATCATAAACTTATAATAACAAAGTGCGAAATGCTCATCCCACCAAGCCAACAACCACTTCCTCGTAAAATGTGGCACTATAAATCGGCAAAATGGAATGACCTAAAACAGTTTTACCTGGATTTTCCATGGCAAGAGGTTTGCTTTAAAACAGCTGATCCCACTATTTGCTGTAATGAAATAACACAAGTAATCTTATCTGGAATGGACGCATATATCCCACATACAACTAAACGTAGAGCTAATGCAAATCCTTGGCTCAATAGCCAGTGTCAAACGGCTGTACAGAAAAAACACAGAGCATATAACCTTTGAAAACGACAACAAACCGCTCAAAACCACACAGAATTTATAGAAGCCAGAAATAGCTGCAAAAGTACTATTGACTCCGCTAAAGAAACATACAATCAAAGAATAAAAAACAGGTTGCTGAATTGTCCAAGTAGTTCTAGGTCTTTTTGGTCTCTTGCAAAAGCTGTTGGATCTAACTTCACCAAGTCATCCATACCACCACTTACAGATAAAAATAATCACTTAGCCACAACATCAGAGGAAAAAGCCAATATGCTTGCCCAAATGTTTTCCTCCAACTCCAACCTAACAGTGCCAAACGGAAAAACTCCACCGTTCATTGAAAGGGTTTCCCATAGTATGCCAGAGGTACCCTTTTGTCACAGAGAAATACGAAAATCCCTAAAAAAGCTGGATACAAACAAAGCAATGGGTCCGGATGGCATTCCCGCAATAGTACTCAAAAATTGCGCCAACGAACTCACCCCAACTCTCGCAAAATTATTCAATTTGTCTTACAGGCAAGGAGTATATCCATCATCATGGAAGTCTGCCGCAGTACAACCCATTCCAAAGAAAGGAAAAAAGACAGATCCGTTAAACTATAGACCAATTGCTCTACTTCCGGTGATATCAAAAGTAATGGAAAGAGTTGTGAACAATCACCTAACCAAGTACTTGGAAAAGTACAAAATTATCAACGATAAGCAATACGGATTTCGAAAATATAGGTCAACTGGCGATTTACTTACATACGTCACTCACTTATGGCAAAAAGCGATTGAGTTGCGGGGTGAAACAAGAACAATTGCCTTAGATATATCTAAAGCATTCGACAAAGTTTGGCATGAAAATCTGCTCAACAACCCAAGTAGCACTCCCATGTTGGGCCAATATTGGGACAATAACTACGATTTATTGGCCCAAGTCAGATTCTCTATGTTGGCCCAATAAAAGATGTGGACATTCTGCTATATTTGTCCAAGAACGTATGTCAATATATACCCAAAAACAAATACCAACGTTGGTACAATAACGTAACCAAATGTTGGCCCAAAAAGAAATAATCAATATCATATCAAGAACTTTATGCAATATAGAGCCAATTGAAATTACCAATATTGGCCCGGAGACGTATGTAAATCTTGGCTTTATATTATATTTAATTAAGGTAACGGACCAATTATAAGGACCGACTAAGAAGTGTTTTCTCTTTGCCGGACCATCCGTGGACCCGTTTCGCTGTATCACAAGTCATCAGCATGGTTAAGTCCCGCCAGGGTCCCGCAGAGAGAAAACAACCAATTTTTGGCTTCATCCTGGAACCAGGTTTAAGACAGGTAAAGTGAAGACAGAGTCTCCATCTATTTCTTGGTCGGCACACCAAGTGCGCACATTGAATACCCTATATTGGACCAACATTTTCAATTCAGAAAATCTAACCTTGGTAAAAATTAGTATGTAAATATTGGCCCTTCATTGGGCTTTTCAAAAAGTATCAATATTGCGAAAAAATTGGAAATAAATATTGAGTGTACAAAGTTTTTGAAGTGAATTTAAATATCAATAAAAAATTGAATGCCAATATTGAATTAATATTATATTACAATATTGTTTCAATAATATAAAATGTAATATTTGGCCAATATTTCATAAATCAATATTGTAGTGAGAAGTCTTGGGCCAATATTCAAATTACTGAAGAGTTAATTAATCTATGAAAACAATATTGGTACAAGATTATTTTTAAATATTGTTTCCACATAGTTAAAACTAACGTTGCCCCAATGTTGGTACTGTGTTGATTTATCAACAAAAATGAATAAATATTGGCCCAACTGAAAAACGATGTTTACCCCATATTATGTGCTACTTGGGAAGCTCAAAGCAATGGGATTATCGCCGAAACTTTGCACTTGGTTTGAAAGTTACCTAAAGGACAGATCCATTTATGTTGCACTGGATGGCCAGAACTCCAACTCTTACCAAATAAATGCTGGTGTGCCACAGGGAGCAATCCTTTCGCCAACTCTTTTCCTGATTTACATAAATGACCTCATAGATAAAACAGTAAATCCACTTTATTGCTTTGCAGACGATGGCAATGTAGTCTCCTCACTCATACCACCCACAGGTCTTTCCGCACGTGAATTCCATCATCTTAGACTAACTCAAATATCGCAGATAAATAACGACCTGGAGATAATAGAGGACTGGGGTAACAAAAACCTTGTACAGTTCAACGCGCAGAAAACCCAAGCAGCTCTGTTTTCAAAAAAGACCAGCACCGATGAGCCAAACATCATGCTATCTGGAAGTGCTGTCACATTACAGAGTCAGTTGAACATCTTGGGGGTTACTGCAGAGTCCAACATGTCTTGGCACAGTCACGTGGCAGATATTGCTAAAAGGGCCTCCCAAAAGCTGGGGGTGCTATTTCGTACAAGACATCTGTACACATCAAGCCAATTGCTGACACTCTACAAAGCCCAGATTCGACCAACTATGGAGTACTGCTCACATATATGGAGTGCAGCACCCAAACATACCTTAATGCTTTTGAATACCGTGCAAAAACGAGCTATCAAGCTGATCAATGACCCCGCACTTACTCGTAACTTGGATGGTCTCGAACATCGCAGATCTGTGGGCGATTTATCTCTCTTCTACAGGTACTATCACGGAAAATGCTCTGAAGAGTTGGCACGTATGATTCCACCGAGAGTAGCACCTACCAGGCGAAACCGTCAAACAGACGGTAACCATGAATTTACTGTCAAACTAGAGGCACCAAGAACCTCATTATATCAGAATTCATATCTCTGGAGAACAGCATCGCTGTGGAATAAACTCCCTGCGACGGTTTTCCCTGCAGGTTACAACCTGAACCGTTTCAAGACCAACATACACCGACATTTCCGCGTACTTGCCGCTTCTCGAGCGTGATAGGACATTTCCTTGCGAGTGCGCATATCCGTAAAAAAAAAAAACGAGTTTTTATTTATTTTTTTATCTATCGCCGTTTTCAAGATATAGACCATTGACAGTTTTCGGTGGGACACCTGGTATAATAAATTGTAGGATTACTATCCATGTAAACATTGTATTTGCTTCTAATCCTTTTTTTATCCTGGGATTCGGTCACGCAATGAAAACACTAGTTTGTAGTTTGTTACATTTCGGTTTTATTAACCATCATCAGACAAAAAAAAAAATGCTAAAAATAGTATATTAAAGTATAAGTGGATATTAAGGTCTTTGCCGGAGTGCTCGAAATAGAGCAAGTGTTTCAAAGACCAGTTATCCAAGAATACTTTACACTATTTTTTTTTATTGGTATACGTTCAATCAAATCATAAATTACTAATAATTGTAGAATCCGTAATTCGTGCTTGACACTTGTTATATTTTATTTGACGTTGTCTACAAGTACCTACTCCTGACAAATCAATAATTGAATAGTTGACATTTAGATCTTTCTCGGGTTGTTGGTTGTTGATGTTGTCATTGGTAACTTTAAAACACGCGCGTTTTTGAATGTTGGATTTAAACACGCTGAGGAGTACTTTAAATAAGTGAAATAGGTTATCAATTAAATTTTTTTTATTTTGGACAGTTCTACATTATTAAAAATAAAAACAATAGGTAGGTACATATATATATAGGTACAATATAAACTAATTAGGTGCAACATTTAAAGAGAAGATAGATATTAAAATTATTTTTATATTTATGTAGTATGCGGAAGAGAGTTATGAGTAACACGAGAGAAGGATAAAATAGTATATTAAAGTATAAGTGGATATTAAGTGAATACTTTACACTATTTTTTTTTTATTGGTATACGTATATAATACTATATATATATATATATATATCAACTAATTTTTATAGAAAATTTGTTAATTTTTGTTGCACTAAAGCGTTTTACACCCGGAGCGTGTAGAAGAGAAGAATTGCACTCTCTACGAGTGCAAGACATCATACAAAAAGACGACAACTGCCTTCTAGTAACTCTAGCTGATACAAAGACTAATATAAAAAGAGTGTTTTCGGTGGTCGGCGAAGGAAACGTGGTCAATCCAGTTGAGTTATGTGGAAAATATGCTCGTCTTCGACCAAAAAATGTACCACATGATTACGTCTTCATCTCTTATCGCAAAGGAAAATGCACGGTGCAACGCGTCGGCATTCACTCATTCGGAAAGATATCTTCGCTTGTAGCAGCATTTTTAAAGCTGCCGAACTCAAACGAATATACAGGTCATTGTTTCCGACGTAGTGCTGCTACTCTTGCTGCAGATGCAGATGTGGATTTCACATCGCTGAAACGCCTAGGAGGTTGGAGGTAAAAATATTAATATTTTCCGATCTTGATCTAAACAACAATAATTATTTAGGTCGTCCACAGTGGCGGAAGGTTACATAGAAGAATCTATTGAAAAAAAAAGAAAGTTTGCAAAATGCTTATGGGGGAAAAGAAAATCGTGACTACTTCCACGGATGTATCTCCAAGTACATCTTTCGCATTTGCTCCACCTCATGAGAAAGTAGATTTACCTGACAATGGAAAAGGAGTCATTTCGTTTACTGATACCAGCTTTCAACATGCAAAAAATTGTTCATTCCATTTTCATTTATCTAAATAACTTTCCATCCGACCAATTATTATTAGATTTGTAAGCTTTTGATATTGTTAGTATAGATAAAACAATCAAATATTGGTAACGGTTTTATTTTTTCGAATTTAGACCTAAGCCAGATTCGAACCGGCAACGAGGGATTCGGCTTCGCGGTCATTGGCCGAACTTTTTTTGTTTTGTGGCGGCAAAATAAAAGCAAAATCGATAGAGCGGCCGCGTGCGCCAACAATCGTATTTTAGGGGTAGCAAAGGGGGTGAACTTTTAATAGAAGAAGATTTTCGCGACTCAAATTATTATTAGATTTGTTTTAGGTTAGAGAGAGTTCAGCAACCTGTAGCTTATCTCGTCTTGGGGTGATCTTTATCGGCAACGCTATACAGGGTGGTTTTTAGATTTGAGAAGATTTATCAGGTGAGAATATTGTTTGTTTTTATAGTTGCTTGATACAATATGGTTCAAAATGTTTTTTAGATTGAAAAATGCGGAAAACAACAGAAAAACTCTCCAACTATACTTTTGAAGACTTAGATAAAGATCTTATACAGCTTAACGAAGAAATGGTTGCCTCAAATATCAACATCCACGATAGACTTGAAATTATCAAACCATTAACATCGCTAATTCCAACAAAATATTCTTTTCGCAAAATAAGTATAATTTTAATGATTTCAATAATTTCTATTCTGATAATCAGACATCATCAAGAAAGACTTCATTGGCACTTAACAGCAATTACAAGAATAATCATGATTAAATTTCTGCCATATTTTGATTGGAGATATTTGAAAGATGAAGTTTGTCTCATCCCCAAACAAAAACCCTTATTAATTGATCAAGGGGTTTTTGATTGTGATCTATGCGAATCGTTAAGGGATTTTGAATATTTTCCCTTGTCTCCTCATCTTAGTGATCTAAGCGACTATATTCAAAGAGCGATTGATGTTGAAAAACCTTTGGTCATTAATGGAGGCATTGAACATTGGATTAAAACAACTCCAGAAGATTTTATTGGTCAGATAATTGATAAAGATGCATTTGCTAGATCGATTCCATGTAATTTGTTTACAAATGTTTATAACTCTAAAAAAGGAGATATTGATTTGTTGTCGTTGTTTGAAAAAAGAAAATATTTTGATAACTTCTTCATGCACTTTCAAAATTGCGACTTGGAAGCTATGAAAGTCTTCCGTAATTTCACTTATAGACCCTCAATTTTGCCCGATGAGCTTTCTCCTGTCACTTACAACTGGTTAATATGGAATAAAAATTACAATGCCCCAAATTATAAAAGACTTAATTTGATTGAAAAAACTACCGTTGTTGGCCAATTGTTTGGAAATACCAGGTTGAGGCTTGTACCAAGGAAAAATTGTGAAAATGTTTGTGAAGTGTTAAAAGGAATTTTGCCTGCTGGACATTTTTTGATTGTTACTAGTCTTTGGGACTTGGAGTATTTGGCCGAAGGAGATGGAGAGAATATGGCTGCAGTGTTGGAGATAAAAGGATAAATAAATTACAATGGTCAAAAAGATTTGTAACTGAATGATATTTCATTTCTCGAAATCTGATAGGCGCTGATATATGTTTTTGACTGTTCGTGATGGGTGAAACATTAAATCTACGTACCTATTTCAAATGTGAAGGTTTTGCATAAAATTATTGTGTGTTTCTGAATAAAGATTGAAAAAAGCAGTTCTGAATTTTTTTATTTAAGCCAAGTTTGGTATCCATTAACAAACTACATATATATAAAAACTCTGAGCAGTCAGGCACTGAGCTCCTAGCTTCTTGATAATTACAACCTACTAATAGGCATTTTGTTGAGGTTGGACTTGAAAGAAATTTATCAGAATATAGCGTATTTTACAGGAAGCCACATAAAAAGTTTCTCGAAACAAAAAGTCTTGCGAGATAGAATGCTTACTTTTTTTATCTGTACTTATAAATCGTCACTCCTCCTCAGGCTATTTAGGTCGAAACGTTTTGATTCGCTCTTTCCACAGATCCTTGACTCTCAGTGAACAATTTTCCCTCAAACATAAGTATCTGCTATAACAGTTACTTCTTCGGCCGTCTTTGTTTTCAAAGGCTGTTGGCTGTAGAGACAAAAAAGTAAGGTAGAGAGTGAAATAAATCCAAATTCTCTGTTTTTTCTTCTTCCATATTGCGTATATCCATTATGGGCATTATGAGATCTTCTTTTCCTGTTTCAAATAAATTGGAAAGTAATGCCTTCATAATAATAGGAGACCCTTTTTCTTGAGCTTTCTCTTTAGTTGAAATTTATATAAGTAGGTAGGTATTGCATTATTGTATGTTGCTTTCCAGAATAAAATTGCTTTGTCATAAGGAACAATAAGTACCTACTCACCTATACTATACTATTTACCTATCTCAGAAATATAGGCTATTGACTATGTCATTCAATAAGGAACTAAGACCTTAGTGGAATTTTATTGTTTGATATGTTCAAATGGTCCCTAGAGATGATAAAACCGTAGAGTGCTACCAGATAACGGAGTGCATTTTTAAGAGCGGGGTGAGTTTGTCAGCTTTTTGGGTCTTCGGCTATAACTCAAAAACTATGCATTTTTGACGCGTGTGAAGTTAGCACCCGATTTCCAGCAACGATTTTTCAGGAGAAGCGCATTACCGCCAGCGGTAGTTTAAATTCTAACGTTTTGGACGTCGGCAATGATAAATACATAGGTATAAAAAAAGCAAGTTTTTAAAATTTCTACAGAAAAAAAAACTTTTCATCGGTAGGAAATTTGTGTTTTCCAAGAATGTGTTTTCCAATACAAAATTGACATGACAGAAAACATTTTTTTTTTCGAAAACTAAAAGATGTGTCACTCTAATTTTTTTTTCAAAATGAATGTCTGATAATAAGCTTCCATTAAATCCACCAGAGAAAATTTTTTCATCGGTAGAAAATTTTTTATCAGTGAAAATTCGAGAAGATGTTTTCAAACACGAAATCAATATCAAAGGAAATATATTTTTTTTTTTCGAAAACTAAAAGATGTGTCACTCTAATTTTTTTTCAAAATGAAGGTCTGATAATAAGCTTCCATTAAATCCACCAGAGAAAAATTTTTCATCGGTAGAAAATTTTTTATCAGTGAAAATTCGAGAAGGTGTTTTGGAACACGAAACTAATATGAAAGGAAATATATTTTTTTTTTCGAAAACTAAAAGATGTGTCACTCTAATTTTTTTTTCAAAATGAAGGTCTGATAATAAGCTTCCATTAAATCCACCAGAGAAAAATTTTTCATCGGTAGAAAATTTTTTATCAGTGAAAATTCGAGAAGAATTTTTCTCTGGTGGATTTAATGGAAGCTTATTATCAGATCTTCATTTTGAAAAAAAAATTAGAGTGACACATATTTTAGTTTTCGAAAAAAAAAATATATTTCCTTTCATATTAGTTTCGTGTTCGAAAACACCTTCTCGAATTTTCACTGATAAAAAAATTTCTACCGATGAAAAATTTTTCTCTGGTGGATTTAATGGAAGCTTATTATCAGATCTTCATTTTGAAAAAAAAATTAGAGTGACACATATTTTAGTTTTCGAAAAAAAAAATATATTTCCTTTCATATTAGTTTCGTGTTCGAAAACACCTTCTCGAATTTTCACTGATAAAAAAATTTCTACCGATGAAAAATTTTTCTCTGGTGGATTTATTGGAAGCTTATTATCAGACCTTCATTTTGAAAAAAAAATTAGAGTGACACATCTTTTAGTTTTCGAAAAAAAATATATATTTCCTTTCATATTAGTTTCGTGTTCGAAAACACCTTCTCGAATTTTCACTGATAAAAAAATTTCTACCGATGAAAAATTTTTCTCTGGTGGATTTAATGGAAGCTTATTATCAGATCTTCATTTTGAAAAAAAAATTAGAGTGACACATATTTTAGTTTTCGAAAAAAAAAATATATTTCCTTTCATATTAGTTTCGTGTTCGAAAACACCTTCTCGAATTTTCACTGATAAAAAAATTTCTACCGATGAAAAATTTTTCTCTGGTGGATTTAATGGAAGCTTATTATCAGATCTTCATTTTGAAAAAAAAATTAGAGTGACACATATTTTAGTTTTCGAAAAAAAAAATATATTTCCTTTCATATTAGTTTCGTGTTCGAAAACACCTTCTCGAATTTTCACTGATAAAAAAATTTCTACCGATGAAAAATTTTTCTCTGGTGGATTTAATGGAAGCTTATTATCAGATCTTCATTTTGAAAAAAAAATTAGAGTGACACATATTTTAGTTTTCGAAAAAAAAAATATATTTCCTTTCATATTAGTTTCGTGTTCGAAAACACCTTCTCGAATTTTCACTGATAAAAAAATTTCTACCGATGAAAAATTTTTCTCTGGTGGATTTATTGGAAGCTTATTATCAGACCTTCATTTTGAAAAAAAAATTAGAGTGACACATCTTTTAGTTTTCGAAAAAAAATATATATTTCCTTTCATATTAGTTTCGTGTTCGAAAACACCTTCTCGAATTTTCACTGATAAAAAAATTTCTACCGATGAAAAATTTTTCTCTGGTGGATTTAATGGAAGCTTATTATCAGATCTTCATTTTGAAAAAAAAATTAGAGTGACACATATTTTAGTTTTCGAAAAAAAAAATATATTTCCTTTCATATTAGTTTCGTGTTCGAAAACACCTTCTCGAATTTTCACTGATAAAAAAATTTCTACCGATGAAAAATTTTTCTCTGGTGGATTTAATGGAAGCTTATTATCAGATCTTCATTTTGAAAAAAAAATTAGAGTGACACATCTTTTAGTTTTCGAAAAAAAATATATATTTCCTTTCATATTAGTTTCGTGTTCGAAAACACCTTCTCGAATTTTCACTGATAAAAAAATTTCTACCGATGAAAAATTTTTCTCTGGTGGATTTATTGGAAGCTTATTATCAGACCTTCATTTTGAAAAAAAAATTAGAGTGACACATCTTTTAGTTTTCGAAAAAAAATATATATTTCCTTTCATATTAGTTTCGTGTTCGAAAACACCTTCTCGAATTTTCACTGATAAAAAAATTTCTACCGATGAAAAATTTTTCTCTGGTGGATTTAATGGAAGCTTATTATCAGATCTTCATTTTGAAAAAAAAATTAGAGTGACACATCTTTTAGTTTTCGAAAAAAAATATATATTTCCTTTCATATTAGTTTCGTGTTCGAAAACACCTTCTCGAATTTTCACTGATAAAAAAATTTCTACCGATGAAAAATTTTTCTCTGGTGGATTTAATGGAAGCTTATTATCAGATCTTCATTTTGAAAAAAAAATTAGAGTGACACATCTTTTAGTTTTCGAAAAAAAATATATATTTCCTTTCATATTAGTTTCGTGTTCGAAAACACCTTCTCGAATTTTCACTGATAAAAAAATTTCTACCGATGAAAAATTTTTCTCTGGTGGATTTAATGGAAGCTTATTATCAGATCTTCATTTTGAAAAAAAAATTAGAGTGACACATCTTTTAGTTTTCGAAAAAAAATATATATTTCCTTTCATATTAGTTTCGTGTTCGAAAACACCTTCTCGAATTTTCACTGATAAAAAAATTTCTACCGATGAAAAATTTTTCTCTGGTGGATTTATTGGAAGCTTATTATCAGACCTTCATTTTGAAAAAAAAATTAGAGTGACACATCTTTTAGTTTTCGAAAAAAAATATATATTTCCTTTCATATTAGTTTCGTGTTCGAAAACACCTTCTCGAATTTTCACTGATAAAAAAATTTCTACCGATGAAAAATTTTTCTCTGGTGGATTTAATGGAAGCTTATTATCAGATCTTCATTTTGAAAAAAAAATTAGAGTGACACATCTTTTAGTTTTCGAAAAAAAATATATATTTCCTTTCATATTAGTTTCGTGTTCGAAAACACCTTCTCGAATTTTCACTGATAAAAAAATTTCTACCGATGAAAAATTTTTCTCTGGTGGATTTAATGGAAGCTTATTATCAGATCTTCATTTTGAAAAAAAAATTAGAGTGACACATCTTTTAGTTTTCGAAAAAAAATATATATTTCCTTTCATATTAGTTTCGTGTTCGAAAACACCTTCTCGAATTTTCACTGATAAAAAAATTTCTACCGATGAAAAATTTTTCTCTGGTGGATTTATTGGAAGCTTATTATCAGACCTTCATTTTGAAAAAAAAATTAGAGTGACACATCTTTTAGTTTTCGAAAAAAAATATATATTTCCTTTCATATTAGTTTCGTGTTCGAAAACACCTTCTCGAATTTTCACTGATAAAAAAATTTCTACCGATGAAAAATTTTTCTCTGGTGGATTTAATGGAAGCTTATTATCAGATCTTCATTTTGAAAAAAAAATTAGAGTGACACATCTTTTAGTTTTCGAAAAAAAATATATATTTCCTTTCATATTAGTTTCGTGTTCGAAAACACCTTCTCGAATTTTCACTGATAAAAAAATTTCTACCGATGAAAAATTTTTCTCTGGTGGATTTATTGGAAGCTTATTATCAGATCTTCATTTTGAAAAAAAAATTAGAGTGACACATCTTTTAGTTTTCGAAAAAAAATATATATTTCCTTTCATATTAGTTTCGTGTTCGAAAACACCTTCTCGAATTTTCACTGATAAAAAAATTTCTACCGATGAAAAATTTTTCTCTGGTGGATTTAATGGAAGCTTATTATCAGATCTTCATTTTGAAAAAAAAATTAGAGTGACACATATTTTAGTTTTCGAAAAAAAAAATATATTTCCTTTCATATTAGTTTCGTGTTCGAAAACACCTTCTCGAATTTTCACTGATAAAAAAATTTCTACCGATGAAAAATTTTTCTCTGGTGGATTTATTGGAAGCTTATTATCAGATCTTCATTTTGAAAAAAAAATTAGAGTGACACATCTTTTAGTTTTCGAAAAAAAATATATATTTCCTTTCATATTAGTTTCGTGTTCGAAAACACCTTCTCGAATTTTCACTGATAAAAAAATTTCTACCGATGAAAAATTTTTCTCTGGTGGATTTAATGGAAGCTTATTATCAGATCTTCATTTTGAAAAAAAAATTAGAGTGACACATCTTTTAGTTTTCGAAAAAAAATATATATTTCCTTTCATATTAGTTTCGTGTTCGAAAACACCTTCTCGAATTTTCACTGATAAAAAAATTTCTACCGATGAAAAATTTTTCTCTGGTGGATTTAATGGAAGCTTATTATCAGATCTTCATTTTGAAAAAAAAATTAGAGTGACACATCTTTTAGTTTTCGAAAAAAAATATATATTTCCTTTCATATTAGTTTCGTGTTCGAAAACACCTTCTCGAATTTTCACTGATAAAAAAATTTCTACCGATGAAAAATTTTTCTCTGGTGGATTTAATGGAAGCTTATTATCAGATCTTCATTTTGAAAAAAAAATTAGAGTGACACATCTTTTAGTTTTCGAAAAAAAATATATATTTCCTTTCATATTAGTTTCGTGTTCGAAAACACCTTCTCGAATTTTCACTGATAAAAAAATTTCTACCGATGAAAAATTTTTCTCTGGTGGATTTAATGGAAGCTTATTATCAGATCTTCATTTTGAAAAAAAAATTAGAGTGACACATCTTTTAGTTTTCGAAAAAAAATATATATTTCCTTTCATATTAGTTTCGTGTTCGAAAACACCTTCTCGAATTTTCACTGATAAAAAAATTTCTACCGATGAAAAATTTTTCTCTGGTGGATTTAATGGAAGCTTATTATCAGATCTTCATTTTGAAAAAAAAATTAGAGTGACACATCTTTTAGTTTTCGAAAAAAAATATATATTTCCTTTCATATTAGTTTCGTGTTCGAAAACACCTTCTCGAATTTTCACTGATAAAAAAATTTCTACCGATGAAAAATTTTTCTCTGGTGGATTTAATGGAAGCTTATTATCAGATCTTCATTTTGAAAAAAAAATTAGAGTGACACATCTTTTAGTTTTCGAAAAAAAATATATATTTCCTTTCATATTAGTTTCGTGTTCGAAAACACCTTCTCGAATTTTCACTGATAAAAAAATTTCTACCGATGAAAAATTTTTCTCTGGTGGATTTATTGGAAGCTTATTATCAGACCTTCATTTTGAAAAAAAAATTAGAGTGACACATCTTTTAGTTTTCGAAAAAAAAAATATATTTCCTTTCATATTAGTTTCGTGTTCGAAAACACCTTCTCGAATTTTCACTGATAAAAAAATTTCTACCGATGAAAAATTTTTCTCTGGTGGATTTAATGGAAGCTTATTATCAGATCTTCATTTTGAAAAAAAAATTAGAGTGACACATCTTTTAGTTTTCGAAAAAAAATATATATTTCCTTTCATATTAGTTTCGTGTTCGAAAACACCTTCTCGAATTTTCACTGATAAAAAAATTTCTACCGATGAAAAATTTTTCTCTGGTGGATTTATTGGAAGCTTATTATCAGATCTTCATTTTGAAAAAAAAATTAGAGTGACACATATTTTAGTTTTCGAAAAAAAAAATATATTTCCTTTCATATTAGTTTCGTGTTCGAAAACACCTTCTCGAATTTTCACTGATAAAAAAATTTCTACCGATGAAAAATTTTTCTCTGGTGGATTTATTGGAAGCTTATTATCAGATCTTCATTTTGAAAAAAAAATTAGAGTGACACATATTTTAGTTTTCGAAAAAAAAAATATATTTCCTTTCATATTAGTTTCGTGTTCGAAAACACCTTCTCGAATTTTCACTGATAAAAAAATTTCTACCGATGAAAAATTTTTCTCTGGTGGATTTATTGGAAGCTTATTATCAGATCTTCATTTTGAAAAAAAAATTAGAGTGACACATATTTTAGTTTTCGAAAAAAAAAATATATTTCCTTTCATATTAGTTTCGTGTTCGAAAACACCTTCTCGAATTTTCACTGATAAAAAAATTTCTACCGATGAAAAATTTTTCTCTGGTGGATTTAATGGAAGCTTATTATCAGATCTTCATTTTGAAAAAAAAATTAGAGTGACACATCTTTTAGTTTTCGAAAAAAAATATATATTTCCTTTCATATTAGTTTCGTGTTCGAAAACACCTTCTCGAATTTTCACTGATAAAAAAATTTCTACCGATGAAAAATTTTTCTCTGGTGGATTTAATGGAAGCTTATTATCAGATCTTCATTTTGAAAAAAAAATTAGAGTGACACATCTTTTAGTTTTCGAAAAAAAATATATATTTCCTTTCATATTAGTTTCGTGTTCGAAAACACCTTCTCGAATTTTCACTGATAAAAAAATTTCTACCGATGAAAAATTTTTCTCTGGTGGATTTATTGGAAGCTTATTATCAGACCTTCATTTTGAAAAAAAAATTAGAGTGACACATCTTTTAGTTTTCGAAAAAAAATATATATTTCCTTTCATATTAGTTTCGTGTTCGAAAACACCTTCTCGAATTTTCACTGATAAAAAAATTTCTACCGATGAAAAATTTTTCTCTGGTGGATTTAATGGAAGCTTATTATCAGATCTTCATTTTGAAAAAAAAATTAGAGTGACACATCTTTTAGTTTTCGAAAAAAAATATATATTTCCTTTCATATTAGTTTCGTGTTCGAAAACACCTTCTCGAATTTTCACTGATAAAAAAATTTCTACCGATGAAAAATTTTTCTCTGGTGGATTTAATGGAAGCTTATTATCAGATCTTCATTTTGAAAAAAAAATTAGAGTGACACATCTTTTAGTTTTCGAAAAAAAATATATATTTCCTTTCATATTAGTTTCGTGTTCGAAAACACCTTCTCGAATTTTCACTGATAAAAAAATTTCTACCGATGAAAAATTTTTCTCTGGTGGATTTATTGGAAGCTTATTATCAGACCTTCATTTTGAAAAAAAAATTAGAGTGACACATCTTTTAGTTTTCGAAAAAAAAAATATATTTCCTTTCATATTAGTTTCGTGTTCGAAAACACCTTCTCGAATTTTCACTGATAAAAAAATTTCTACCGATGAAAAATTTTTCTCTGGTGGATTTATTGGAAGCTTATTATCAGACCTTCATTTTGAAAAAAAAATTAGAGTGACACATCTTTTAGTTTTCGAAAAAAAATATATATTTCCTTTCATATTAGTTTCGTGTTCGAAAACACCTTCTCGAATTTTCACTGATAAAAAAATTTCTACCGATGAAAAATTTTTCTCTGGTGGATTTATTGGAAGCTTATTATCAGACCTTCATTTTGAAAAAAAAATTAGAGTGACACATCTTTTAGTTTTCGAAAAAAAATATATATTTCCTTTCATATTAGTTTCGTGTTCGAAAACACCTTCTCGAATTTTCACTGATAAAAAAATTTCTACCGATGAAAAATTTTTCTCTGGTGGATTTAATGGAAGCTTATTATCAGATCTTCATTTTGAAAAAAAAATTAGAGTGACACATCTTTTAGTTTTCGAAAAAAAATATATATTTCCTTTCATATTAGTTTCGTGTTCGAAAACACCTTCTCGAATTTTCACTGATAAAAAAATTTCTACCGATGAAAAATTTTTCTCTGGTGGATTTATTGGAAGCTTATTATCAGACCTTCATTTTGAAAAAAAAATTAGAGTGACACATCTTTTAGTTTTCGAAAAAAAAAATATATTTCCTTTCATATTAGTTTCGTGTTCGAAAACACCTTCTCGAATTTTCACTGATAAAAAAATTTCTACCGATGAAAAATTTTTCTCTGGTGGATTTAATGGAAGCTTATTATCAGATCTTCATTTTGAAAAAAAAATTAGAGTGACACATATTTTAGTTTTCGAAAAAAAAAATATATTTCCTTTCATATTAGTTTCGTGTTCGAAAACACCTTCTCGAATTTTCACTGATAAAAAAATTTCTACCGATGAAAAATTTTTCTCTGGTG
>OU892282.1:14328751-14577714 GCA_917834065.1 Ceutorhynchus assimilis | reverse complement strand
GCGCGCCTAAAAGCCAAAATTACAAACATTTACGAGTGACGTCATATGCAGTGTTGCCTTATCAATTGTACAATTTCTAGGACAACTCAAAAAATTGGTATTAAAATTTTTATATAAAATCTAACCTCACTATTTTGACAGTGGCTACTAGTACAAATATAAGGACTGTATAGTCCCCGCCACAGATAATCGAGATTCCTACAAAAAATGATTTCTTTGTCAGCGATACCCGGATAGAAAAAAAAAAAAAAAATTGATGCTCATGGACTAAATTTATTCTCAACCAAAGCCCCCTACAGTAATAAGCCATGAAGTAAAAATGGCAACACGCAACACCGCATTTGTATTCTTGAGTGGGTTTGCTGGTCTGCCTTTGAAAGCAGCTTTTTTAGGTTAGATGATTGATTTGAATTTATATTTTTTCAAAAATATGATATCAGTGATCGTTTCACTGTGAACGAGTAAAGTCCTTGCCAGTTTAAGAGCTCTCTGACCTTGGGCATTCTCACTAATTTTTTGTGGTCTACGTGTCTTTGGTAAGTTGAGCATCATATTTTTCAATTGCTTTTCGTATCACTCATTTGCTTGGAGTTTTCATTTATTTTTGCTTTGCTGTGGTTAGCTTGATTGACCCCTGAAGGGGTCCTTGTAGAATGGCCGAGCTAGGGGGGGGGGACCCCCCTGATTTTGCATCTCAAGAATCTCAAGATATTATTTCGCAAACCGGTGTTCAAGTTGACATTCCACAAAATTTCAATAAAGATATAAAAACTGAAATCTTTTACGATTCCGCTGATAAGGGACCTTTTATTGTATATTTGGAATCCACGGAAAAAGTGGGTTTCAATATTGGACGTGCCAATAATATTAAAATAGCTAGGGATATTTTCAATCTTCAATTGACAGATGTATTTAAAATTTCCAACAAGGGACTAAATAGGATATCAATCCAATTTACCACTTATAAAGCTGCAAATTCATTTCTGATTAATAAAGCTTTATTAGACAAAGGTTATAAATTATATATTCCTTTCAATTTTGTCACATCCAAGGGCATTGTTAGAAGAATCGACTTAGACTTAACTGAGGACGAGTTGTTAGAAGCTTGTGTAGCTAGCGATAATGTAAAAATATTGAATGTGAAAAGACTGAATAGGAAATTGATTAAAGACAACAATGTTACTTATGAACCGACAGGAACGGTGCTGTTCACTTTTCGAGGTGTTAGAATACCTAAGCATATTAATTTTTACTACTTGGAATTTCCAACCGAAATTTATTTTCCACCTGTGACCCAATGTTTTCGTTGCTTGAGGTATGGGCACACTCGCAATAGTTGTAAGGGAAAAGAAAAGTGTTTCAATTGTTCTGGTGATGTTCATGTTCAAGAAAACGAAACTCCTGATTGTGATCCGTGCTGCTTTTTCTGTAAAGACGATCATAAAACTATTTATAGAAAATGTCCGGAATATACCAGACAAAAAAATGTCAAAGAATTGATGGCCTTTGAAAATCTAACCTTTTTTGAAGCAAACGAAAAATGTAGAAAAACATACATATCAAAAGGTGACTTTATTTATAACCCTAGTGATTATCCTAATATTAGGAATAAACACTCAGGTAATAACAACAGTACAGCGACAGGGTCTATCATTGAACCCAATGAAAGAAGAACACAAGCATTCAGAACAAGTACAATTAAAAGGTCATTTCAACAGGTGGCTTCGACAGAGGCTAATAAAAAAAGAATAATTCATAAGGGATATGATCGTAAAGCTCATGAAGATAATTTATACTTTCCTAATTCTAGATCAGAGAATCAAACAGGGACCGTTTTTCAGACGCGGACTCAAAATTCTGTGGTTAATCAGCATAAGAGTCAAGAAATAGCGCCTTTATTGCCTTCTACTAGTGCACGTTCAGAAATTCATACTTCTAAACTTTTTGATTTACAATCAGTAATTAATTATCTCAGAAATACTTCAGATAATAATAAAAATATTTGTAGGGAGCTGCTACTCTCCGAGTATCGACCGGAGTCTTATATGGACTTCGATCGGGGTTCGGAGTCAGGGTAGCTTGCCTTGCAGGTATAAGTACATAAATATCAATGCAGAATCTAAGACTTCCGTTATATTTTTTTTTACTCTAATATATATTTTTTTTTTTTTTATCATGGATATTAAGAACAAATTAAAGTTTATTCAATGGAATATTCGCAGCATAAACGCAAACAGGGATAATTTGATAAATTTAGTAATGGAAGAAAACCCAGATTTATTGCTAATTAATGAAACATGGTTAAATGCAAATTTTAACTTTAGTCTTAAATCATATAACATTGTTAGACAAGATAGAGAAGACGGGTATGGTGGGGTAGCAACCTGTATTAAAAATAATATAGTATTTTCTACTATTAAAAAAATTTCTTTTGACTCAATTCAATATATAATCATTAAAATTGGTGATTTACACATAGTTAATATTTATAGTAATTTAAACACTGCTTTTGACTTAGTCTTTCTGGAAGCGATTTTAGAGGTGGTCGGTGATGGAAAAATTATTATCATGGGGGATCTTAACTCTCATCATCCTTTATGGGATAGAATGCCTATTAATAGAGGTGGGAAAACAATTTCGGATTTCGTTTTTAAGAATGATCTGGTCATTATGAATAATGGTACAGGTACAAAGTGGCAGGGTCCAGATGATAGAATTAGTGTGGTAGATTTGACTGTGCTGAGTGGTCAATTGGTTGTGTATTCATCTTGGAGTGTCATTAAGGATTGTGGGAATAGCGATCATTTTCCCACTTTGCTTGTTTATCAAAGTAACAATGATCAACATCTGAAGAAAGTTTTCACAAATTCTTATCAAATAAGAAACTTCGATAAAGCTGATTGGGCATTATTTGCGGATAAAATTCTATCACAAATAAATCCGGAACATGAGGATTTAAATTATAAAGAGATAATGGATATAATGAATTCTGCTGCAGACGAAGCAATTCCAAAAAAATACTGTAGTAGGTCAGGGAGATCTGGTAATGCTTGGTGGGATGCAGCTCATGGATTAGGACGAGGAAGGAAGCAATTATGTTGTTTGATGAATTTCCATCATTGAATAACTTTATTGAAGCAAAAAAAACCATAGCGATTACAAGAAGAAATCTGCGTCAAAAAAAAAGAGAAAAATTCATTGCTTTTTGTCACACCTTAAATAGAGAGTCAAATATAACGTACGTTTGGAATAAGATTAAAAAATTCTCTAATAATGTTAAAAACAAAACTAAAGATTACATTATTAACGATAATATTAAACAAAATATTCTCTCACATATGGCTAAGATCAATATTGATCCTGGTTTTAATTTGATTCAACCATCGGAGGATAGTAATGTTCAACTTTTTAATATAAATGAATTTAATAATGCCTTGCAAAACAAAAAAAATTCAGCGCCTGGCATGGATGATATTGCATATAGTATGTATAAAAACTTGCCATTTTTAGCTAAACAAGCATTATTGAATTGTTACAATAGTTTTTTATTGGGAAATAATATTCCAAACTCCTGGAAAAAATTCAATTTGATTTGCTTTCTCAAACCTAATAGAGATCCAACGTTAGCAGACAATTATAGACCAATTGTCTTATCTTCATGTGGCTGTAAGCTTCTTGAAATTATGATTAAAAATCGATTGGAATGGGGGGTAGAAAATCAATCTTTTTTGAGTGTCCAACAGTCCGGTTTTAGGAAGGGAAGGGGTATAAATGACAATTTAACTTATTTATCGTCTTTTGTATTCAATGCATTTACCTTATCAAGCACGGTTCTTGCAGTTTTCTTAGATATTAAGTCTGCATACGATAATGTTAATATTTTCAAACTATATAATAAAATTTTAAATTTGAATATCCCTATAGAACTAAATAATCTTATTCACAAAGTTTTGCGTAACAGACTTTTATATACTAGGGGTGATGATGGTACTTTTTTGGGGCCCGTTATGGTTACCAATGGTATTCCTCAAGGTTCTCCATTAAGTGCTTTACTTTTTAATATATATATATATATATAGCAGATTTATTCAAAGTTAACTTAGAGGGAGTACGAGTGATAGGATATGCGGATGATTTGGCTCTTGTTATTGAGGGAAGAGACATTAATTCGATGGTAGAAAAAATGAATTTCGCTATTCAAGTTGTAAATAATTATTTACAAGATAATGATTTGTCGTTGGCCTCTAACAAGTGCGAAGCGATGTGGTTTGCCAAAGGAAGAAGAAAAGTTGATCCTCCAAGGATCAAAATTAATGAACATTATATAGAATAGGACACGGTCAGATATCTGGGCGTTATTTTTCAGAAAAACCTCAAATGGTCCACCCATATAGATAATATGTCATATAAGGCAGGCAGAGCTTTGAATGTTTTAAAGGCTATCTGCAGGGTATGGTGGGGAGCTGATCCAGACATCGTATTAACAATCTTTCAGGCTCTTGTTGTTTCACAATTGGATTTCGGAGCAATTTTGCTGAATCCAGCCAGTCAAAGAGATCTTAACAAACTGGATAGAACTTTCTATGAGGGTCTGCGCATAAGTATGGGCTGCATGAGATCAACTCCTAGAGCTGCCCTGCTGGCAGAAGCATCAATTGTTGATTTGGAACAGAGAAGGAAGATCTTAACGGCTAAGTTTTTGTCCAGTCTGATTAGGATACAAAAACATCCGACTGTAAATCTCATTGTTGAGAGTCGGAGAAGGATATTACTTGAAAAGGGAGCTGTCGCGGATGATAAGGTGACTTATTTAATATCAATATATCAACACTTCCTACCTTATCTTGATAAAATACACAAATCACCCAATCTGCCTTGTTATGAAATAGATTATTTAAATTTGATCTCTCCTCTGGAGATTATCAATTGTAATTTGCAAAAAGGTGAATCCATGATTAAAGAAAAATTTAATTTCGCGGTGGAGAAATTCCGTGACAATTATACATTCATATTTTCGGATGCTTCAAAAAAGGATGATAGGGCAGGTTATGGAATTTCTATCCCCGAGTTGAAATATAAGTTTTCTTGTAGGTTGAACAGTTTCCTGTGTATTTGTAGTGCTGAAATTATAGCGATTCATGAAGCAGTGAAAACGATAATCAATAAAAAAATTAAGAGAGCAATTGTCTTCACAGATTCTAAAAGCGCAACCCAAAAAATCAACAACAGTTTATATAATGCAAAAGCAGATTTATGGTCTCTTAGAACCAAACGTTTGATTTTAATGGCAAATCAACACAATTTTAACATAAAAATTTCATGGATACCCGGTCACTCCGATATTCCTGGTAATGTGGAAGCAGACACTCTGGCTAAAGTTGGTACAATACTTACTGTCCCGCAAAAAACAGGAATTGATTCCTATGAAATATATAATATAATTAAATCTAACTTGAAAGAACAGTTCATCGGAAGATGGGCACGTTGGGTAAATGATAAAAAATATCGATACGGTAAAATTCAGAACAATTTTCCAATTAAAAGATGGTTTTCCAGGATGACTTACACGGATCGCAGACACATCACTACAATCATTAGAATGCGCACGGGTCACTGTCTAACAAGCGAATTTTTGTATAGGATTGATATCAAGGATAGTCCTTTGTGTGAGTGCGGTCAAATTGAGGATCTCAATCACATATTTTTTGAGTGCCCTATAAATTTTATCGGGATTTTAAATTTGTATAAGGAACTTGTCAATTTGAATTACAGTGCACCATTATCTATCGAAACAATTTTATATAGGCCTTGCAAAGAGTCAATCAAGCTACTGGTTAATTTTCTTAAATATAATAAAATCAAGCTATGATGCTCAATTGTGATCCTTTGTTCATTCCAATTTCCATTGTCTACATATTGAATGTGTTCCATAATACCTTTGTTGTGTTGTTTACTAATATTTGCCCTCATCTCAATGTATATAATAAAGAGATTTAAGTGTTAGCTAAAGTCTTAGTTAAATTCACAGCCTTTTTAGCAGCTCAGAAAGGACAAACAAACTAGGTGGTCACGAAATGGCTTAGAGCCAGACAAGTCGTGGTCACTACCAAATGGTGCTGGCAACTGCCTAGTAGCAACGCCATAAACAATCAAGGAAGAAGAAGAAGAAGAAAAATATGATATTATTGTAATTTGTTTCGAGATTTGTTTGGGAAAAAGAATGAACTGGATAAATAAAACACCAACACATACTTATAACTACTCATTTAAGAGACATTTTGGAGTTTGGACTCAATATTTTCCTTGCCTAGATTTTCAAAATTGGTAATTGAATAGTTCTGCAATTTTCCTGTTTCAAAATTTCCTGTAGTTCCTGTCTTCTGTCTTCTGGGGATCTTTTCGTTTAACCACTGAATGTCTTGTTAAATAGGTATTCTGGTTGATTTTCAAATACCTATAATATGAGGAATTGTGAATTGCCCCCCCCTTCATTAGTTTAGGTTGCATCAGAGGGTGCTCACACCAAATTCCTTCTTTGTTTTTGTAATGCCACTCTTCGCATTTCTGTAGTATCAAAATCTTTACAGCACACAACTGAACTCTTTGTAATTTGGAAGTTTTCTTTATGAATCGCTGGTAACCATAATTTGCAAAGTTCACTTGTTACCTCGAACACAGCATAATCAGGGCATCTATAATAAATAAAAAATTTGCATATTGTAATATTTTGATATAAAAATGATGAATTTCTTACCTTTACTAAAGACAAAAACAAAGTGTTCGTCGGCGCCCTGTGGGAACAATTTGAGTAAACAAACCAAAAGATGATTAAGGTAGCGGTTAAAATTTTGATAAAAAAGTGCACAGGGCACAATTATTGATCTTTTGAACTATTACAGATGAATCAAAGGCGCTATAATAATAACAAATAAATAAAATAAATATAATAAACACATTCAAAACCTAACCTCAATCGAAAACATAGGGACCCACACGACACGTTGCCAGATTTCTTACTTCCTGGCTTATTACTGTAGGGGGCTTTGTCTCAACCCTTATCTGTAGAGTTTTTGCAGCGATTTTTGTTTATCCGGGCATCGCCGACAAATAAATCATTTTTTGTAGGAATCTCGATTATCTGTGGCGGGGACTATTAGTGCAATGGAAATTATTGATAATTTTTGGGAAATTTGCCCGAATGCATTTTTAGTTGAAAAATAGCACGAGTGCACGTAGTGCACGAGTGCCTTTTTCAGTAAAAAACGCATGAGTGCAAATTTGTCGAAAATTATAAATATATTTCCATTGCACGAGTTGTATTTAATGAGAGAATTTCATAAATCAAAAATTTAAATTTTTTGTCAAAAAATGTCAAAACACCAGTTTTCGCACCAGTTAGTATGCAATTATCTGATAATTTGCACTAGTGCAAATTATCGCATAATTACAATCTGATTGGTTCAAATCAACAATCAAAACATGTCAATTTATTGTTGGAATACCAGTTTTGACAGATGTATGAAATTCTCAATAGTAATATAACTATTTACTAAATAACCAATCCATATGGCGGCAATGGTCAAGCAATGAAGTTTGCGATTGGCGCCATGAGAATTTAATTTACATCCAGAAAGCCTTGAAGTTTTGTTATCATAAAACTATTTTATTTTCTGCGTATTTTGTGGTGTTTTGAGGTAATTTTCCTTAGTCCCTAACTTAATCTTAAGTTTTTAGGGTAAAACCCGAATGTGGCGGCAAGGTGTGTTAAAATCGCAGCTCAAACCAGTTTATAGGTAAGTAACGCTCCGTAAAAAAAATGAAAATTTATTTATCCATAAAATCATATTTGAGGATTTTAATATGGTTGTATAAATACACAGTTGTATCATAAAAACATTCAGCGCAAATCACTATTTGGAAGTGGGCAAAAAAGTTGCAGAACTGCAGAACTGATAAAGACTAACCCAAACATCCAGAAAGTTTGACAATGCCGCCATATTCAATTTATTTTTTGACAGGTCGTTGGATTGCCCTCGTCGAAATCGATTAAAATGTACTAAAGTCCAACAAATACCATTTTAAAGTCACGTGATATTGGTGGCAAAAAACGTATGTTCTTGATTATGTCGTTAATATCACCTACAAAAAGCTACTGCTGGTTAATTACTATTGAATTTTAGGATATGTTCCCACTAGCATTTTACAAACGCGTTTCTGAAGTAGTATTGACCAATTAGATGGGAATTTTAATACTTGCAATTGTTGCGAGACTCACTTTTGTCGCATCTGCTGTCTGTTGTAATACATTCTGAACTTGAATTGGGGTACCCGTTTTCTATTTGCTTCTTTTCGAGTTGGAAAAAGGTTAATATAGTCAAAATTATTAGCTGTGTTTGTTCGTTGTAACATTTTCGAAAATAACTTTGACAAACTAATTGATGACAGTGACGGATTCTATTTCAGATATATAAGAATATTATGAACAATAATCAGACACCAATTTTTTTGTCAATTTTACTATCACCGCTGTTTAAGATGTATTCAACAAGGATAGAGAAAAATCACGTGACTTTAAAATGGTATTTGTTGGACTTTAAACAAGCTAACAACCTTACTTTGATAAGTGACGTCAAACCAATGAAAATGTTTTCCTAAAATTTAAATTTTGAGCATTTTCTTATTCAAATATCTCTTCAGAAAATTTTATTTATAGCATAATATTTTGCAAACAGGTTTCATACGAAGCATATAATTGAAATAAAATAATATTTCCCAAATCTATTTTCCATGCAAGTACCCTATTCTACATGTCTGCTACAGTTGAATCACTATGGATCTAAATTGAGCTGAGCAAAATGAAATTTTTGGTTGCATGTATTCACAGGCCAAAGTAAAAGACTACAGATGAACTAAACGAGCTTGTCTCTATTGTCACAACTTTTTGGTGATGGGGGGTGTAGGGTGGATAGATGGAGAGAAACTCGCTCAGGTTATTATAAAAATATGTATAATTGCTAGAAGTCATTACATGAATCATCAGACATGAACCAATACGTAAACTGCCAATACCGGGAATATATAGCTCGACTCAGCATAATCATAGAATAAACATATTTTATATTTTATTATTTCATGGGAGCTTTTTACATAGAATAAGATTAGTCTTTAGTCACACACTGTACCAGTAAGTTAAGTCTTATTGAAATAAATCTTTTTTTTTTAAAGCATTCTACTGGTTTGAGTATTTAACTGACGCTGTGAACAGGATAGTGTTACAAGTCTCTTTATCGATTTTTCGTAGAGATTTGGCGTATATGTATACCTTGAGCACTATACCAAAAAGAACTTCAAATACTCCTAGCCGAATCCTTTGGCCCCTCTATTGTTAAGCATTGAGGCCATCAGACAAAGCACAGAAAGAAGAAACTCCACCGGGTGAAACTCTGGCAACTCTTCAATCTTCGAAGTGTCGCCGTGGATCCTCAGATTTCGAGTATTTTTTCTGAAATCAGTAGACTGACATCTGTGCGTGACAAGTACCGGATCTTATGAGAAAAAATAAATTTCACGATTGTCATGAAAATGAAATATGTTATGCTTCTCGACCTCCTGAACATAAGTTCTCATAGGCCCAAAAAGATCCTATGATTAGTTTCAGAGATAGAGGACCAATAAAAAAAAGGAGTACATACAAGAAAAATCTCCAGAATCTGCTGGTACATTAATTTAATTCATAACCAAAAATGACATATTATTGACATTTTTCGACAAGTTTTCAACCTTCAAAGCTTCAGATGACATTACTTTGACATTTTTCCACCCGTTTTTAACCTAGAATATGTCATTGCCTGAACTGAATGTTTATTTTTTGTCAAAATTTTGTATGTTAAGTTAACCCGGCCCTGTATCTCCGAAACTGATCATAGGATCTTTTCGAGCCTACGAGAATTTACGTTCAGGAGGTCAAGAAGCATAACATATTTCAATTTCATGACAATCGTGAAATTAATTTTTTCTCATAAGACCCGTGCGTGGTCCTTTGAACTTTTATCGCTAAAAGTTGTGTGTGTTTTTGTAATAAAACTTGATAGAAAATGCTGTGGTTCATCCTAGCTGCGTCAAGTTAGCCCCCCCACATTCGAATTTTCTAAAAAAATTGCTACCACTTACTGTGATCGAAGTGTGCTCTACTGTGCCCATGATATTTTGAACTGTGCTGTTTCGATAACAAAGTTATAGGAAAAAATAGATGAGGGGCTAACTTGACGCTCAGCCCCCCCAAAATTTTGGAAATCAGATAAAACCAAAAAGGATTCTTATCCAATTTGAAGTGTGCTGAACTGTGCTGTATCAGGTTTTTCTGAAAATTTCCATATTCGGTCATTTTCCGACAAAATCCTACTGGGGGGCTAACTTGACGCTCAGCCCCCCCAAAATTTTGGAAATCAGATTAAACAAAATTGAATTCTTATCTAATCTGAAGTGTGCTGAACTGTGCTGTATCAGGTTTTTCCGAAAATTTCCATATTCGGTCATTTTCCGACAAAATCCTACTGGGGGGCTAACTTGACACTCAGCCCCCCAAAAATTTCGAAAATCAGTTTGAATAAAATTGAATTATTATCAGTGGCGTAGCCAGTAGGGGGGCAGGGGGGGGGCGACGCCCCCCCCCGCCCCTGTATGTGCGGCACCCCTACCGCTCTTAAAAAACAAAAGCAAAAATTAAGAAATTATAAAATTACATTCTTTCTTATTTATTTTGTTAACCTCTTCATAGTCTTCACCCTTTATTCTTGTTCGTAAGTCGTTATTGTCGGCAAATGCCTGATATTTATTTATTTTCATTTCAGTTTCTGATCTGTTCTATTACCTACATTTTTTTTTTCTGAAAAACAATTATTATGAATTTCAATATATTTATTTGTTGATTAAACTAGAGGTTTTGGTTAATGGATTGAGTGGGGCTGTCATTCTTCCGGATTTCCCCGGATTTGTTCTAGTTCTGAAGGCGTCTGAAGCCGTCCGGGATGATTTTTTGAAGTAATCCGTGTCTAACGGCATGTCCACACATTATTTTCTTTAAGGCTTAAAATAAATGTGTTTCGCACCCGAAAACAAATTGTTTTTGAAGGCTTAAAATATACTTTTTTAAGCGTGACATCCGGGAAAATTTTTCGCCTCCGGCGGCGCCTGCGTCCGGCTTTTTGTCTCATATTATTTTCCCCCAATAAGCAAATTTTACAAAACCAAACAAACAATTTATTATCCGCCCCCCCTTCCCACCGAAAAGAAAAAAAATTCGAGGCGCCCCCATATATCTTTGCCCCCCCCCCCCCCGCTCCGTGAGGCTGGCTACGCCACTGATTCTTATCCAATTCGAAGTGTGCTGAACTGTGCTGTATCAGGTTTTTCTGAAAATTTCCATATTCGGTCATTTTCCGACAAAATCCTACTGGAGGGCTAAATTGACGATCACCCCCCCTCCCCAAAATTTCGAAAATCAGTTTGCACAAAACTGAATTCTCATCCAATCTGAAGTGTGCTGTACCAGGTTTTTCTCGAAATTTCCATATTCGTTCATTTTCCGACAAAAAACTTAGAGGGGGCTAAGTTGATGCCAAATTTTAGAAATCAGATCAAAGGAAAACGGACTCTTATTCTTATTAAATCTGAAGTGAGCTGAATTGTGCCTGATCAGGTTATTCCAAGTTTCCATGTTTGGCCATTTCCCGATATAAACCTAATGGATGATATGTATGTAAATTCTCAGAGCTGAACGTCAAGTTAGCTTGTAGGATTTTGTCGGAAAATAACCGAATAAGTATGTATATTTTGAGAAAACCTGATACAGCAGAGTTCAGTACACTTCAGATTGGATAAGAATACAATTTTGTTCAAACTGATTTTCGAAATTTTTTGGGGGGGCTGAGCGTCAAGTTACCTCCCCAGTAGGATTTTGTCGGAAAATGACCGAATATGGAAATTTTGAGAAAAGCCTGATACAACACAGTTCAGCACACTTCAGATTGGAAAAGAATTCAATTTTGTTTAATCTAATTTTCAAAATTTTGGGGGCTGAGCTTTAAATTGGCTCCCCGCTCCCCAGTATGATTATTTTGTCGGAATATAACCGAATATGAAAATTTTTAGAAAAACCTGATTCAGCACAGTTCAGCACACGTCAGATTGGATAAGAATTCAATTTTGTTTAATCTGATTTCCAAAATTTTGGGGGGGCTGAGCGTCAAGTTAGCCCCTCAGTAGGATTTTGTCGGAAAATGACCGAATATGGAAATTTTGAGAAAAACTTGATACAGCACAGTTCAGCACACTGTAGATTGGATAAGAATTCAATTCTGTTCAATTTGATTTCCAAAATTTTGGGGGGGCTGAGCGTCAAGTTAGCCCCCCAGTAGGATTTTGTCGGAAAATGACCGAATATAGAAATTTTGAGAAAAATCTGATACGGCACAGTTCAGCACACTTCAGATTGGATAAGAATCCTTTTTGGTTTCATCTGATTTCCAAAATTTTGGGGGGGCTCCGTCAAGTTAGCCCCTCATCTATTTTTTTCTATAACTTTGTTATCGAAACGGCACAGTTCAAAATATCATCGGCACAGTAAAACACACTTCGAGCACAGTAAGTGGTTGCAATTTTTTTAGAAAATTCGAATGTGGGGGGGCTAACTTGACGGAGCCGGTTCATCCTGATGTCCCTTTTAATGTAGGTAAGTAATTACTAAAATTGCCATATTTTTTACATGTCTGATCCCAAACAACTTTTGAAAAACGCTTTAGGTTCAAATAGAAAAAGACTAGGCTTAAAGACCAACAAAAATAAAAAATCATTATAACTTGCTGAAAAACTAGAAACTGTTAAAAATAAATCCGATTCAAATTTGAGCGAATTATTCTCAGAGATAGATCTTGCATCTTCTAGTACTAGCAAATCTAGTGATAATAATAAGTTAAATTAATTTTCTTCTTCTTCAGAGGAAGAAGAAAAGCAACTTGAATTCTTTTCTAATAATAGCTTAATTCAGATAAAATGGACGTTTTGCGATCTTTTGCAACCATTTTACCTACCTTCTCTGGAAATCCAGAACACTTAGAATCTTTTATTTGATCAATTGATGAATTTCATAGTCTATGAAAAAATTTGTTTTCAGTATCATATGCTCTAAGTTAGTCGAAAAATCTAGAGATTTTATTATGAGTAGGCCAGACCTTAAAACCTAGGCCGATATTAAAGTAGCTCTTAGAGAAAAATATGGAGATTAAATAGGATACCAAACATTGATGCAACAATTGAATTATATCAATAAAAATAAGCACGAAGAACTATTAGATTTTGTGCAAAGATTAAAATTATTTGTGCAAAGAATAAATTCTAAAATTCAAAGTGAAAACATAGACAATAATTCAAAGTTAATTTTAATAGCACAAGCCGAAAAAACTGGAGTAGTTGTTTTAATGTCTAATGTTCCAGAATCTTTGAGAAAGATTTTACTTATACACAACCCTAATACTACAAATTATTATGCACGAGCGGGCGGTAAGTACTACTTACCGCCCGCGTTTGCGGGCGGTAAGTTGAACTTACCGCCCGCTATTTTCGTGTCATCAAACACTCTCGAATATTGGTGGAGGCCACTAGTTCAATTTAATCCGTGTTGTCAACTATGGAAATAGAAATAAAACAAGAATTATAATTTATTATGCACCTCAACAACTATAGTACATAGGTTTAATATTAATAGAATTTAAATATTATTATTTTTTGTTAACATACAAATTAAATATACAGTTATGTGAATTATCTATCACAACACCTCCTTTTCTTATGTGCTTATCAAGAACAACCGTATTTTCTGTATCATTTATCAGAGAAACAGGATGAGGTTCATCGTTTAGTTGTCTGGATGTTGTTTGGATCGAAGTCTTACCACTTGTTGAAGGAGTTTGGTGTAAAATTTGGTCTGCGAATTTCAATTTGCTCTCTATGGAGTCCTCGATATAACCCTCCGCAACCGTCGAGGATTTCCAACCTCCATGTCTTTTGAGAGCTAATACTTCTACGCCGCTATTTGCAAGAAGCGTCGCAGAAGTTCTGCGAAAAGCATGTCCAGTTTATTGAGAAGGATTTTGCAAATTTAAAAATGTGGCAATTTGTGCTGGCCATTTTCCTATGGTATTCTTTCCTACAACTTGATTAGTGCAAAAGCCGTTTCGAATTTTTAAGAATAACTTGTTTGATTTTGCGGTTTTTTGTCGTAGTTCGATATATTTCCTACAAATCTCCAAATAATCCACTCGCTGGTCTTCTTTACCAGTGATGGTGAAACTCCTTTGAATATTGGTTTTTGTATTGGGTATTTTAACAAAAATGAACGTTTCCTGATTATCTATGTCTTGTAAAGTCAAATTACATAATTCCTCCCTTCTGCATGCTCCAGCTACACCAAATATCATGCCTATCTACGAAAAAACAACAAATTAATTCTTTGCATTGTTAAAAACACAGGTAAATTAACTCACTTTCAAAATCAAGTATCTATCATCTGGTGCCTCCATTAGAAACCTGTATAAATCCTCCTTTGTGAAAACTTTAGATTTTTTCGTTGTATGGCCAACGTTTTTTCTTTTCAGAAAGGCAATTAAAGTTGCGTATTTCGAAATGTCAACATTTTCCTTCAGAAAAAGTGTCGCCTTCAGCATGGAATACTCAGCCCATAAGCTTCCAGGTGATTTTAACTTCTGATTTCGGTGTACAAAGTATGCCAAAAGCACTTTCTCCGAAACAGCCCAGTTTTTGTCAACGCACCACTTCTTAAAGATTTCAAAGGTTTTTTCGTACCGTTGCCTTGATTTTTCCGGAATCACAGCGTCACAACCAATATTCCAAGCATTTTCCAGTTCACTATCACTATTTTCACTCATATTTCTCCTTAAATTTCAAAAAAGCGTATTTGCAGCTTGCAACCGTATTGTTTGAAAGCGAGTTTTGCGTAACTAACACAAATGTCTTAAATTAAAATCCCAAAAAATCTTTTAACATCTTCTGGAATTTCGAGAATACCAGCTAGAATATTTTCATGAGAGTCTCTCAAATATCAAAAATTGTACAAATTCCTAGCAGTACAGGCTGGTCCAATTTGGACACCTTTGATAGGAAACATCATGTTAACACATCAACTAAAACCCTTCATTATGAATATTAGTTTATTCAGAAACCATCAAAACATTGAAAAATCAAGTATAACTATGGTAATTATGCGTAACAAAAAATGAGTGCGCAAAGAGTTTCCGTGCGCAAAGTTCAACTTTGCGCACGCAAATGAGTGCGCAAAGTGATTACTTTGCGCACGCAAGTAGAAAAAATATTTTTCCTAGAAGTGAACTGAGGTTATGTTTATCTACGTAAACATCAGCATGCGTCAGTTAATATAGAAATATCTACCGTTCTGTTTCCTTCTTCTTCTTCTGTAGTGCTTTAATGTTGCTAGAATGAGACAGAAACGAGCACGTAGGTCGAATCCCGACGCGATAAATAAAGGGACAACTTTGCGACGTCTGCGTTGCGCTACAGGCATAAAGGAATGCGGTGCCGATCTCTCTCGTTTAATTCGCTACTCTCTTTTTAGTCTGTTTCTCTATGTCCCTTAAAATGAATGACGTCTTGTTTAAGAACTGACGAACGTTTTTGACGTCATTGATTTGTTTCAGTCAATTTTTATTTGTTAAACAAGGAAGACAAATTAATGCTGGTGGCAAGTACAAACCCTGGTGAAACAAACTTTACACGCCACGTACACGCAAAGACCCGCTAAATAACGTGACACGTAAAGCCGCGTCCACATTAGTAAAAATTTACGTTGTGCGTGGTATTCGCCACAAATTTGTGTGTGCGACACAAATTTATACGAGTGTGGACCTGTTTGCCGTATACAGACGCACGCAAAAATTTTCGCGACATACAACGCACGCGATCCACGGCTTGTCGGCGACCTTGTCGGTTTTTTTCAAGACATCAAAGTGATTTGCGGCGCAACATCGTTCTAGTGTGGACGCATTTTTTCGCGAACGAAACAAATAACCAAAAACAAGCACCGCGCACCCTGAAATAAAATAGGCACACACGCGTTGAGCAAGAAGGCACGGCGCACAACACAAATATTTATGTCGGTCAAGACGTCAAATTTGCGCCGCCAAAATTTGCGGCGAATCCCGAATTCAACGCAACGCATTTATTTACTTATCTGGACGCGGCTTAAGGATGGATTTTCATGCATCCGATTGTCCGACGAAAGATGTCCTAAAAACATTCTATTCTGACATTGATGCCCTATTGAGGACTTTCGAAGGACCACCCTTTATTATAGGTCAAAGGGAACCCAAACACATTAACGAGAATTAATACTTTAATTGATTAACCATTTATTGCGGTACAAAACGAATTTTTAATTGATTATTAGTCAAACAATAACAACGTGATGTCGTGACATGCTCTCGAATCCGTCTCTTCTTATTGGTCGCGCCGAGCGATCCTATTGGTCGCGCTGAGCCATCCTATTGGTCGCTTGCCGTTCTTCCTGCAGCTGTTCTTGCGCGTTGCCAGATCCTTTTGAGTTGCTAGGTTTATTACGGCGTTGCCATGTTTAAGAATGTTGCTACACTTTTGTTCAATATAACAGTCTGATATAAGAAATTTGATTTGAATGTTCAAATAGATTTGAATGTCCAAACATATCGCCCCCGTTGAAAAGTTTTAAGTTTTCGAAATGAAAGTTTAACACTTGACACACTTGAAATGTTTGCAACACTGCTGACAGTTAAATAGTTTATATAGTTATAAGTCTTTATTCTGTTGGTAAAAAGCATATCTTCTTCAACGATCTTTTTGTAACTGCTCCGCTTGGTAGGCGAACTGACACTACCCTAGTAATGTGATCGGAACCAGGGTGAAGCTGCACCACACGTGCCATTGACCACTTGAGGGGAGGCAAGTTGTCCTCTACTAGGACAACCATCGATCCGATTTTTATTTCATCGACTGTCTCTTTTTTCCATTTGGATCGATTTTGTAGAGTGGACAGATATTCCGAAGACCATCGGTCCCAGAAATGCTGGAATATTTGCTTTAATCGTTGGTATCGGGTCAAACGGTTCATTTTTATGTCTCTGACGTCTTCATCAGGTGGTAGTAAGAGAGAGCTCCCGATGAGGAAGTGAGAAGGACAAAGGGGTTGAAAATCGTTTAAGTCATTGGACAATGGGGTGAGAGGACGAGAGTTTAGTACAGCCTCGATCTGTACTAACAATGTATACGTTTCTTCATAGGTTAAATTTGCGTTTCCCAAGCCTCGCTTCAAGTGAAACTTCAGGGACTTTACTGCTGCTTCCCACAGGCCGCCCATATGAGCTGAACGAGCGGGAATGAAGCTCCAGTTAATTTTTATCGGGTGCTAAGAAATTTTTAACGCTTTTTTCGTGTGATGGACTATTTATTAATTCTTGAAGCTCAAGAAAATAATTGTTGCTGCCAACGAAATTTAACCCGTTATCTGAGTAAATATTGATAGGTTTTCCTCGACGAGCACAGAATCGTTTTAAACAATGAAGAAAGCTATCTGTCGATAAATCGCAAGCCAACTCGATATGAATAGCTCGAGTTGCAAAACATACAAATACGCACACATATGTTGTTTACTACGACGAGACGTGTTTTCTTTAACATAAATAGGTCCGGCATAATCTACACCTACGCTACTGAAAGGTCGGTTAGGCGTGACACGATTAAGAGGTAGATCTCCCATTAAAAAATTACCGGGTTTAGGGTTGGCTCTAGTACATCTGACGCATGATTTAATTACTTTCTTAACTATATTCTTACCCTTGATAGGCCAATATTTTAGTCTTATGATGGAGAGTAATGTTTGACATCCCGCGTGAATATTGTACAAATGCTCATCTAAAACTATCAGTTCCGTGATACGACTTTTATATGGCAAAATTACAGGGTGTTGCTGGTCATAATTTAAATGTACTGCGTGAGTCAGTCTGCCACCAACTCTTAAAACTTTGCTTTGATCGAGAAAAGGATGAAGACTTAAAATAGGACTACTACTACTTATTTGTTTACCTTTATTAAGATCTGATATTTCTTGTTTAAATGCCTCATTTTGAGCGACTCTAATTAAAATCAAATTAGCCTCATTTAACTCTGAAACACTTAAACTTTCTCCAGATTTTATTATCTTATTTAATGTTCTATTTTTGAATCTTATAATGTACCCTATTATTCTTTTGAGTTTATCGAGTTTTGAATATTTGTTAAATAAATCAAAATTTTCATTTTCAGTTTCGAGTGTCGGTTTTTTCTACAGTATTTACAACGAGACTAACATTTTTCATTTCCGGAAGTTTCTCTAAATCAAGTTTATAAGAATAGTCCGTGATTTTCGAGCTTAGGTAGGTGTCGTCTTTTAGAAATTGTGGCCCGTTAAACCACATACTATTGTTTAACAATTCAGTTGGATTTACCCCTCGACTTATAATATCTGCAGAGTTTTCTTTAGATCGTACGTGTCTCCATTCATTAAAATTTGAGATCTCCAAAATTTTTGAAACTCGATTGGCAACGAAAGTTTTTAGTTTTGAGGGTTCAATTTTTAGCCACGAAAGAACGATCGTTGAATCAGTGAAATAAAGTGTTCTATAAATGTCAATATTTAATGTGTTTTTAATTTTTGAGACTAACTTTGCGAGAAGATGAGCTGCTGAAAGCTCAAGTCTGGGTAATGTTTCTTTTTTGAGTGGCGCAACTTTGGATTTTGCAGTTAATAACTGAACAATCTTGCTACCGTCATCGTTGTATGAAGCTAAATACACTACACACCCATAAGCCTTTTCAGAGCTGTCACTGAATCCATAAATCTCTACATGCTTACAGTTTTCAGCTAAAACGTGTCTTTCAATACAAATGTCATTTAAGAGATGAATTTCCGAGATAAATTCTAACCAATTATCCTGTAAATCTTTTGGTACCTCTTGGTCCCATTCTAATTTCCTGTGCCACAGTTCCTGTATTATTAGTTTCGCTTTTATTACAGTAGGCCCAATCAGCCCCAATGGATCAAAAATCTGCGCGATTGTTGACAAAATTGTACGTTTTGTAATTTTATTTTTATTTATCGTGACATTAACGTTAAACTTTAAAAGATCAGAATTCGCGTCCCATATAATCCCTAAAGTTTTCAATTCTTTTTTATCATGAAACAGAACATAGTTTTCATCGTCCGTTACGTTTTGTTTTTCGATATAATTTAAAATATGTTTACTGTTTGACGACCATTTTCTTAATTCCAACTTTGCATCGTTTAAAATTTCTGATACTTCGTGATAAATATCTAAAGCTTCCGATTCCGAATCTACACTGGTGAGAAGATCATCCATGTAAAAACAAGTTTTAATAACTTTTGAAGTTCTAGGATACTTATTTTCAAATAAATCCGCTAGTTCGTGCAAGCAACGCGTGGCCTGCCATGGTGCACTCGAAGTGCCGTATGTGACAGTATTTAAATCGTAAATTTTTATTTTTTCGTCGGTACTTTCACGCCACAATATTTTCTGGTAGCTACGTTCGCTTGGATCTATCCAAATGCACCTATACATCATTTTTACGTCAGCATTAATGACATACTTCCGTAATCTTAATCTTAACAATATAGAAAAAAGATCCGATCGAATTGTTGGTCCTACTAAGATTAAATCATTAAATGAAATTCCGTTGTTGCTCTTCGAGCTAGCATCGAAAACTACTCGACATTTTGTAGTTACAGCACTATCTCTCAGCACGGCACTGTGAGGCATAAAATATGAATTTCTTTCCAAAGAAACGTCCGAATCAAAAAATCCACTAAAGGTCATGTGTCCTAAGGATTCGTATTCCCGCATAAATTGTAATTAGTGCGTTTTTAAATTGCTATCTCTGTTCAACCGTGTTTCTAAATTTTTTAGTCTTTTAACAGCACTACATTTTGAGTCTCCTATAAACTTCAAATCTGTGTCCTGTTTAAATGGGTATTTGACTACAAACCTATTATCATTACTGCGCGTCGTGGTTTTTTTAAAATACTGTTCGCAATATTTTTGATCATTGGATAAAAAATTATTAGGTTCGAACTCTTCAAGTAGCCAGAATTTTTGTAATGAATCGTGCAAAGCTTTGTTTGAAATTTCTGAAGTGTTGCATACGGTTTTTCGATATCGTTCGTGAATGTTTAAAGGACCGACTAATACCCATCCTAAAGATGTTTCTTGTAGAATTGGAAGATTAGTACCTAACTTTATTTTGCCTGATTGCAACAAGTCATAAAAAACTTCTGATCCGAGTAATAAGTCTATTTGTTTGGGAACGTTAAACTTTTCATCTGCGAGACAAATGTCTTTGGGAACGTTAATCAATGATTTTTTGAATTCTACGATAGGGAGTTGTTCTGTTATTATTGGCAATACTAAAAACGTTAAATTTCTTGTAAAATTTCCAAATCGCGATTTTATACATGCAAAAGTCTTACTGTTGATTTTTGTTTGAATCTGATTGATGCCTGAAACGGGAACATTGAAATCTTCGCATTTCAATTTTAATTTATTTATCAAAGACTGGCTAATCAGATTAGATTGGCTTCCTGAGTCGAGTAAAGCATGACATTTAGTCCAATTTCCATAAGAATCTTTTATTAAAATAGTTGCGGTAGACAATAATACCTGACTTTCTGAGAAAAGACTATACGTGCTTGAATTACTTTCAATTAATTGACATTTTTCGCTCCCGCCACCTATTTCCAATAATTGCTCATTATTCATTTCTGTGCTAGTTACACACATCGTAGCCGTAGGCCTGGTGGTAACATTACCTATCTGCTGCCTTTCGCCGCTACCTGCATTTGCCGTCGGCTCTAGCGCTCCTGAAAACGACGCCGAAGAAGGCCCCGCGCGAGCCCTATCTTCCCCCAATGATGTAAAATTTACAGCTGAAGGCGAACGCTGGAATTGTCGTGCAGCATTGTTGTACGTTTGTGACTGATTAGAATAATTATTATTTCTTGGATTATCATTATTTTGAGAATAGTTGTTTCTAGAATAATTGCTGGAATTTGAAGCATTATTTTGATTAGAATACGAGTTAGGAGATCGATCTACGTGTAGGCAAGTATTATGCTTGAGGTTGCATTTTTTGCTTTTGCACCCACTTGACATGCATTCTGATTTAATGTGGCCTGACCTAAGACAATTTCCGCAAAGTTTATGATTTCGAATTTCATTATATTTTTCAGCAATAGACAAACTATTGAATTTCGGGCAATGATAGATAAAATGATTCTGATTGCACACGTGACAATTATTACTGGCTTCTCTTCCGCGGTTTTCCATTACTGGAAACGAAAGTCTACGAGGATTTGACATTTCTCTATTCGCGTTTTTTAAGTGATAACCTCTATCAGAGTTCTTTTCAAAATGCGTGTTTTTATTTGAACCTTGTTTTACAAAATCTTGATTTACTGCTTCAAGCGCAAAGCATTTCTTTGTTAAATAGTCTGTTAAATCTGTAAGAGTGGGTAAACTGTTGCCATTTTGCTTATTTTCCCATTCCCTACGAGTCCTTTCATCTAACTTTTGCAAAATCAATGGAATCAACAAGGTGTCCCAATGAGCAACTGGCAAATTTAATTTCTCGAGCGCAGCTATATGCTGATGAACAGCATCTAAAAGTTTCCTGATATGTGTGGCCGATTCTTTTATAACGTTGGGTAGATTAAACAAAATGTTATTGACGTGGTAATTTATAATAGCTATTTTATTGTCAAAACGTTTTTCCAAGAGATTCAATGCGATAGTATAATTATTAGCCGTTACGTCCAGAGCTTCAATCAATTTAAGCGCCTCATCCTTACAGCAAATTTTCAAGTACAAAAATTTATCAATATCACTCAAATCAGTTCGATTATGTATGACCGAATTAAAAATGTCGCGAAAGCTGTACCAAGTTTCATATTTGCCGTAAAAACTGGGTAAACCTAAATCAGGAAGCCTGGCGACACCAGCACCTGTATTACCAACTACATTCCCGTGTGCGTTTTGTATTGTATTATTCGCGATATTTACTTTTTGTTCATTACGTTCATTTGCAATTAATCGTTTAGCCTGCGATATTAACGAGTAAAATAATGATTCAGTATCCAATCTAAAATCCTTTTCATCATTATCTAAAAATTCTAAGCGCGTCTGTACCTGGTCAAACTCCGAAAAATCGTCCTCAACGCTTTTAAGCCTGATTTCGAGTTGAAAAATATCAATGGGTTCGTCATTGGTTAAATAGTCTTCGAAGCGTTGAAGCCTATCACAAATTACTGATCTTGCGTGTAAAAATTCTTGAGTTTCAATTGGCATAACATCATCATTATTATTTTTCGAGTTATTTTTCTTATTACGAGGCATTTTTATTTATTATTATTTTTTTTTTTTTTTTATAACTTTCGATAAAATCAACTTAAAAGTTCAATGTTTCGAGACGAGAAAACGAGAATTTATATACGTGAACGAGACCTGAAAAATACGTGAAACGAGGCGTGAGAAATACGTGAAACGAGACCTGAAAATTACGTGAAACGAGGCGTGGTTTAAATTCGAGGCGAAATTATGCGAGAAATAAATGATAACGAGATTACGTGCTTAATTATTACGTGCAATACAAGATTTACGTGCAATACGAGCTTTATTTACGTGCAAAACGAGATTTATTTACGTGCAATGCGAGATTTACCGCAAAAAAATGGATTAAATCAACAAATAAATTATTATTAATCACACCGAGACTATACAAACTTTCAATTATGATTGGAATCATGGATAAAATACGAAAATATAAAGGAACGAGCTCACCATTGACGGCTTCTTCAGTATTCCACAGGTTGCAACAATCAATAAATTCACATCCGACCGAAGTGACCAAAATGATCCTCTGTTGAGGACTTTCGAAGGACCACCCTTTATTATAGGTCAAAGGGAACCCAAACACATTAACGAGAATTAATACTTTAATTGATTAACCATTTATTGCGGTACAAAACGAATTTTTAATTGATTATTAGTCAAACAATAACAACGTGATGTCGTGACATGCTCTCGAATCCGTCTCTTCTTATTGGTCGCGCCGAGCGATCCTATTGGTCGCGCTGAGCCATGCTATTGGTCGCTTGCCGTTCTTCCTGCAGCTGTTCTTGCGCGTTGCCAGATCCTTTTGAGTTGCTAGGTTTATTACGGCGTTGCCATGTTTAAGAATGTTGCTACACTTTTGTTCAATATAACAGTCTCATATAAGAAATTTGATTTGAATGTTCAAATAGATTTGAATGTCCAAACAACTTAAATAACTATAATCTCATTGAATCGCAGATAAACCTGAAAAATCAGGTTACCCAAAAACCTTTCAATCAACAGCGAAAATCTATGAGTTATAATCAATCTTTCAATCAGAATTAGCAGTCATTCAACCAAAATGCTCAGCAATTCAAACAGCAAAATAATTCAAAGCAAACTTTTCCTTCTCAGCCCGTTCATGTACTATCGTCATCAAAAGTATCTGGGACACAAATAATGCATAATAATCTCCTGGACTAATTCTACTGTCATTCATTTCAATGCATTTAATTCATAGATTCAGTGGCGGCTCGTGGTATAACATATTGGGGGTGCACATAATTTGTAATTCATAATAAATGCCGAAAGGGGGATGCCCGCCCGGAGGCGCGAAATTTTTCGGGGTGCCACGCCCAGAAGTGTTTATTTTAGGCCTTTAAAAAAATAATTTATTGTAAGTGATCGTATGAGTTATGTGATGTGTTTACCTACCAATAATTAAAAATATTGTTAAGGGATTTCATATCTACCCTACCAAACAACCAACTAAGCTCAATTTAATACTTTTTTCGATCTATCAAATCGTGGAAATTGAAGGATCTTATATCAATAAACTAGAAATTAAGTAACAAAGTAACTTACCTCGCTGAGTACATCGTCCTGGTCTAACAATTGTTTTTATACATAAATGTATTATAGTTTTCAATCTCACAATTCTCACAGACACGTTTTGTATTGAAAGATAAGAGTAAGATGTGATTTTGAGTTTTGATGTTTTTTAATTTTTTCGGATAAATGTACTAAATCTTTAACGCCGGATTTTGTCCATTCTGATGCTTCATCGCTTCCAAATAACAAACAGAGAAAACAGTAAAGACTATTACTAACATCACAACCGCCCAACCAGTCAGTTTTTTCGTAAGTTTCCATTTTAAAAGTTCGTTTATAATCACGACTTTTGCATTTTGTTATGTTGGTGATTATTAAATTTGGCTTTGGACGGCCGACACATTTGATTTGGATTTTTTCCTCCAAAGAAAGCGAAGAAAATTTAATTGTTTTTAAATATTGCACGCTAAGGCTATCGGGGTTCAGAAATCCCGCAATTCTACACACAGTTTTCAGTTAAATCGCGCTCGAAATCGAAATAAATATAAAACAGCAGCTTACGATCCCAAAGTGCACTGACTACATGTGCACACCAGCCAGCTTAAAACATCGAACGTCGCTAGACCTTCGCGGGGAACAAAGAGTGCGGGGGGCATAGTTCCACCAATTGGATTTAATATTGAAATGTGCAGTGAACGGGGCGATCAAGCGACGCGGTGGACGCTGTGATTCCAGCGTTGCCGGTTGCGTTTGTTTTGCTGGCGCATTTGGCCACTAATTTTTTAAATTAATACTTTACAGGTAGATTGTTAAAATTTGAAGAATGATAAAATTAAATTTAAAGTTGTTTGATATTAATTTGGGAGTGCACGTGCACATGTGCTCTTATGGAGGAACCGCCACTGCATAGATTGACAAAATTTGACAATAAAATTCATATAATAGGACAAGAGCTAATGTGATGCTGTCCCAGTTACTTTTGGTGACGATGGTACAACCTAGACCAGTAAAATAATATTTTTCCACAAATGCCCAAGTTTTTGGAAAACCTAAAAATGCATTTGCTTCCCAAAAGAATACGAATCAAATTCAACCAAATCCTACCCCAATGTCCGTCCAGTCAGCAGGACCTTCTCGAATAAATCAACAACCACAAAATAAGCAGTATTATAGCAATTATTTCCAACCTACCGGTCCTAGGAATTTTGTATCGCAAGAATTAACCAACCTTCAAACAAATCATGAACAGTCAGAGGACCAAAACTCTGAAGAATATGACGATTATTACTATGACCAAGACATACCCAATGTACAAGAAGAGGATACTTATTTCAATCCCCAGCAGGAGACTCTCACTGCAGAAGACCAAAATTTTCACGAAGAAGCCTCTACCGACCCATTAACTTAAACAATATTGCTCAAAAAATTGAGTTACCTTATTTTTTTCTACCAAAAATGCAAGTTACAATTTTGATCGATTCAGGAGCCTCTGAATCAATAATTAATCCCAATATAGCTAACTTATACCCTGATTTATTATTCTACGAGCCTATTGAAGTAACTGCATGCAAAAAGACCTATCGTGAAAATACCAATATTAACACTTTTGCAAGAAATAGGTATTAATTTACCCCTAAAAATGCGTGTTCTTAATTGGCACAACGACTTCGATTCCCTTTTAGGAACAAAGGATCTTAAAATCCTAAACGCTATTCTAGATTATCAAAATAAGTGCTTGACACTTCAACGGAATGAAAAAGTAGCATTTTCACTTGCTTACAATAAACCTCTCTCTAAACCAACTGAAAACTTAATAGCAATACACTAATTATTCCAGTAAATCTCGAAAGTGGAGACGCTATATTACCTTCTTTTCAGATAAATAATCAAGTCGTCATTCCTGATAGTCTTTAATCACAGTCAAAAACGGACTTTGTAAAATTCCGAATCCACTTCCCAGACATAACATAAAATTTGATCACAGAATGAGCGTTATACCAAAAGAGCACTTCAAAATAACTGACCCTCCAACAGACAACGCCCCATTTGAAATTTCTAAGCAATTACGTTTAAATCATTTGAATGATTTGGAAAAAAGCAAAATAATACCTTTGTGTCATGAGTTCAAAGACATTATGTATTCTGAGAATTGCGACTTATCTTTTACTAGCCAAACCAAGCACTATATACGAACTACAAATGACCGTCCCATATATGCTAAATCTTTTCGCCATCCTCCTGCCATGTTGCCCGAAATTTAGCGTCAAATTCAAAAACTTTTGGACAATAAAATTATTCAGCCATCTATATCTCCTTATTCTGCCCCTGTTTGGATTGTCCCAAAAAAGCCTGACGCTTCTGGGAAACAGAAATTTAGATTGGTCATTGATTACAGAAAACTCAATGAAGCCACTATGGAAAATAAATACCCCTTGCCAAGAATAGAAGAAATTCTGGATAACCTTGGAAAATGTACTTATTTTACCACTCTCGACCTGGCTCAAGGTTTCCACCAAATTGGAATGAGCCCTGATTCCATAGAAAAAACCGCGTTTACAGTTAACAATGGTCATTTCGAGTACCTAAGGATGCCCTTTGGTTTGAAAAATGCTCCAGCCACATTCCAGAGAACGATAGACGAAATTTTGAGAGAGTATCTATACAAATTTTGCTTTGTATATATGGATGACGTCGTAATTTTTTCTAAATCCCTTCCTGAACATATCGATCATATTAAAAAGATCTTCAAAACACTCCGAGAAGTCAATCTCAAAGTACAGCTGGACAAATCCGAATTTCTATTCAAAGAAATAGCTTTTCTAGGTCACATAATCACCTCTGAAGGCATAAAACCATATCCTTCTAAAATAGAAGCTATCCAAAGATATCCAATACCCAAATCCACCAAAGAAATCAAATCGTTTTTAGTCTTCGTTGGTTATTACAGAAGATTTATCAAAAACTTCGCCAAAACAACTTTTCTAATTACGAAATGTTTAAGAAAAGGTCACGAAAAAAATATTGGCAACCAAGAAGCCTTCCTGAAGTGTAAGGAATTAATTACCAACTCCCCTGTACTCCAATACCCTGATTTTACCAAACCCTTTAAACTAACTACCAGCGCCTCCAACATAGCCCTCGACAGTGTACTCTCTTAAAACGAACATCCTATTGCATATTATTCAAGAACCCTAATAGACCTATGGCCGAGAAGCAAATAAGTCACCTCATCGGGTATAAAAGGTTCGAGTCTCTTGGATGAAAGTACTTTATGTGCATATCTCAAAATCGGCCGTCTGCCGGGGTCCAGCGGTCAACTTCACAAATGACAGCTCGTCAAAAAGACGAAAATCTGGGTTTTCTCACCTCATTGGTACATGCCTAAAAATTTCAGAATATGTAAGGGAAAAGCTCCTAGATACCTAATTCGGCCGGCAGACGTCGATATTTGGACGCCTATGTAAAGCAGACGCCCGCCGCGACGCCGAAAATCTGACGTAAGTTACCTTATGAGGTACATATGCAAATTTGGGCTTAAATGAAAAGTATTTGTGTGTAGAGTAAACAAATATTTTTTAAAATTCGGCAGACGGTCAACAACAAGTTGCAGACGCTCTAGAAAATTTAGATTTTGTTGTTAATACAGCATAAAATAAGAAATATTTAATAAATAACTACAGATTTATTAACAAAATAAATAATTCTGGCCAAATTATAGGCATGTGCGTTACCTAAAAACTACAAAATAAAACATATTCATAAAAAAAATGGAACAGTTGCGAAACTTTTTATAAGGGTAGAAGCTAGTAGATACCTATTGTAGATATCTACTCCTTTAAACTCAAAAAGCTACATAACATGTAAAGGAGTAAATAGGAGCTTTAGAGAGTCAAAAACAGTCAAAAAATATAAACTTAAATATAGATAGATACAAACGAAAAATACGTAACATAAAATAGATACAAAAGACGAAAAAGTGAATAGGAACTCTTAGCATTCAAAAATAATAAAAATGCCACATATAGAAAATCCAAAATTTGAGAAATCTAACCAGAAAGTAGTGAAATATGACTTAGAGTCAAAAAACTCTTCGACTGCATCATACTTAAAACAAAATAATATTACCTAATAAAAATATGGCACGAGCTGAAAAGCTTGTAGTGCATCTTAAGGACACTTTCAGCAAAATATAGGAAAAAATTACAAAATAATATCTGAAAAATAATGATATTAAGATTCTTTTTTGAATTTTTTGAGTATCAAATCAATTTCTATTGTTCATCATCAGAAGAATCATGCATTATCCCTTCAATTTCATCGTCCATATCGTCGGTATAAAAATAAGATATTGAGCGTGATAAACGAGCAAATTTATATGAAAGTAGTATGGAATTCCTAATTCAGGGTTCTGAACAACAACGTTCATCAGATTTTATGAAGGCAATGCGAAACGACAATTTTAAATAGTCCTTGATCAAATTTTTATGTCAGTTTTAGCAAAATGATGTTTGTTGAAATTGTAAGTAATAAAACTATATATGTCAATTGCAATAAAGATTGTTACAAATTTACTCTTGTTTCAGGACATATACATAGAGAAATTGTTGATACCTTCGAGTGTTTCCATAAAGAAGCTGACAGCCGAATAATATTTCATTTGTCAAAAATTGAAGCAAATACCGCAAATAATAATGCGATAGTTCGTGCTAGGGAATCTACACAAAATTGATAAAAACGTCGATGTATGGTTGGAGTTGCATCTGAAAATACCTGTAGATTTGTTGACGTGAGTGCAATCTTTAATAAATTGGGATCCAGCATGTACAAATCTACACCAACTTTTCATGCTTCTACTGGATGTAATTATACCGCATCCTTTTCCAGAAAAGGCAAGCTGAAGCCTTTTGGTATAGGACCAGTAGGACCAGAAACTACACGAAGTATAGGTACTATAATATATAATGCTGGCATTTGGAAAGAGCAAATTGAATCTATAGAAAGGTTTATCTGTGCAATGTACGGAAGACCCAATTTGTGCAATATCAATGATGCTCGATTCGATATTTTTTATGATCATTGTAACCCCAAGCCAAATTAAAGTCCGTTCAAGAATCTTAACACGGTTTTGCATGGTGGTAACATCGTACTATCAAAATCAGATACATAGTTCTATCAAAAAAGAAACTACACTTTATTTTTTCCCCAGATAGATTTTGACATTGAAAACTTTGAAACATAAACAATAACGCTTGACCCTGATTGGTCGCAAAATGAGGTGTTTCTGCAGGTTGACATCAGTTTTACAATAGCGACCAATAAGCGGCATTAACGGCATTGTTTATGTTTCAAAGTTGACAATGCCAAAATCTATCTTGAATAAAAATAAACCATAGATCCCAATTTATTGAAGACTGCACTTACGTCAACAAATCTACAGGTATTTTTAGATGCAGCTCCAACCTCCATTCATACATCGTTTTTATTAGGTAATTTTGTGTAGATTGGTATATCAGTGTCAGATCCACCATCTACCACATTAGTATTTGCGTTATTTACTTCAATTTTTGACAAATGATAGACTTCTTCATGGAAACACTTGAAGGTATCAACAATTTCTCTATGTATATGTCCTTCGAACTCCTATAGAAATTTGATCACGGATTGTTAAAAATTGTCATTTCGCATTGCCTTCATAAAATCTGATGAACGTTGTTGTTCAGAACCCTAAATTAAGAATTCTATACTACTTTCATATAAATTTGCTGATTTATCACGCTCAATATCTTATTTTTATACCGACGATATGGACGATGAAATTGAAGGGAGAATGCATGATTCTTCTGATGATGAACAATAGAAATTGATTTGATACCCAAAAAATTTAAAAAAGAATCTTAATATCACTATTTTTCAGATATTATTTTGTCATTTTTTCCTATATTTTGCTGAAAGTGTCCTCAACACATGCACTACAAGCTTTTCAGCTAGTGCCATATTTTTATTAGGTTTTAGGTATGATGCAGTCGAAGAGTTTCTTGACTCTAAGTCATATTTCACTACTTTCTGGTTAGATTTCTGAAATTTTGGATTTTCTATATGTGGCATTTTTATTATTTTTGAATGCTAAGAGTTCCTATTCACTTTTTCGTCTTTTGTACCTGTTTTATTTCACGTATTTTTCGTTTGTATCTATCTATATTTGAGTTTATATTTTTTGACTGTTTTCGACTCTCTAAAGCTCCTATTTACTCCTTTACATGTTATGTACCTTCTTAAGTTTAAATGAGTAGATATCTACAATAGGTATCTACTAGCTTCTACCCTTATAAAAAGTTTCGCAACTCTTCTATTTTTTTTTATGAATATGTTTTATTTTGTAGTTTTTAGGTTACGCACATGTCTATAATTTGGCCAGAATTATTTATTTTGTTAATAAATTTGTAGTTATTTATTAAATATTTCTTATTTTATGCTGTATTACCAATAAAATCTAAATTTTCTAGAGCGTCTGCAACTTGTTGTTGACCGTCTGCCGAATTTTAAAAAATATTTGTTTACTCTACTCACAAATACCTTTCATTTAAGCCCAAATTTGCATATGTACCTCATAAGGTAACTTACGTCAGATTTTCGGCGTCGCGGCGGGCGTCTGCTTTACATAGGCGTCCAAATATCGACGTCTGCCGGCCGAATTAGATTTATAGGAGCTTTTCCCTTACACATTCTGAAAATTTTAGGCATGTACCAATGAGGTGAGAAAACCCAGATTTTCGTCTTTTTGACGAGCTGTCATTTGTGAAGTTGACCGCTGGACCCCGGCAGACGGCCGATTTTGAGATATGCACATAAGGTACTTTCATCCAAGAAACTCGAACCTTTTGTACCCGATGAGGTGACTTATTTGCTTCTCGGCCGTAGGTCTATAAATTCCGCTGAACGAAACTACTCAACCATCGAAAAGGAACTTTTGGCAATAGTCGATTCTACGATCGATTATGTGACATAGATATCTATAATTTTTGAAAAATTTGCACTCATGCGTTTTTAACTGAAAAAGGCACTCGGGCAAATTTCCCAAAAATTATCGATAATTTTCATTGCACTTGTTATATTACTACTGATAATTCTCCCATGTTATTGTATTCATGGTTGTCATGCTAATTTTTGATACAAACAAAGGGTTGCTGTTAGGAACCATTTATTTGTATTGATTGTTAAGGTGTTCAAATCGTTTTTAAATATTTATTTGCATATTTTTCGCATTTTCATTCGCGAAATAATCCTCTAAATACCACTCGAGCTTGAAAATGGACCAGATAATTTTTCACTCATGCGTGTTTTCTTTGCAAATTTCACTCGTCCTGCCAATAATTAACAAACTCAGGCATTACTTTTCACATTTTACATCACAGCACTCCCAAAAAGATTGTTGTAGATCAAGGATCAGAGTTTAAAAATCGCTTGTTTCAAGAATGTTGTCAACTCTTTTATATAGATCTACACTACACGACTCCTGGTAATTCAACATCGAATAGTATAATAGAACGATTACACTTTACTCTATTAAAAAAAAATTGAAAACCCAAAAAATGAAAAATCCAGAAGAATCTCCCCAGAAAAACAAATATAGAAATTTGCGTGTTTTTTTCTAACTTGGAATTCGAGTCTTGCCATGAAACTGATAGGTTACTATTTCAACACCATTTCCAGCCGCCATGCAAAATCCCATTGACTCAAACCCCGTCGAAATATGAAAAACTACCCTTAACAAGTAAAAATGCATAAATATTGAGATTTTCGTATTTTTTTCTAACTTGGAATTCGAGTCTTGCCATGAAACTGCTTTATGCATTTTTACTTGTTAAGGTAGTTTTTCATATTTCGACAGGGTTTGAATCAATGTGATTTTGCATGAGGGTTGGAGATGGTGTTGAAATAGTACCCTATCAGTTTTATGGCAAGACTCGAAGTCCAAGTTAGAAAAAAATACGAAAAACTTAATATTTATGCATTTTTTCTTGTTAAGGGTACTTTTTCATATTTCGACCGGGTTTGAGTCAATAGGATTTTACATGGGGGTTGTAAAAGGTGTTAAAATAGTGTTTTATTAATTTCATGGCTAGACCACTGATCTCAAAAATAAATGGATAAACAAAGAACGCTTCTAATGCTGCTAATTTAGGAGGTCATAATCTAAACAAAAACAACTGACTGGGACAGCTGTCAGCTTGCGCAGTAGATACATGTACTGTGCGTGCACAAAATCTGGCCAATGAAAATGAAGGAATTTCAAAATTTAGAACAGTTATTCGAAAGATAAGACACTGCGCAGGCGTTAGGCTGTTCCGTTGCACAACTGTTCGTAGAATATTGACCCCAAATTTTCGCACAAATTTTGCCAATCAAGCCGTATGATTGTTTATCCATTTATTTTTTAGATCAGTGGGCTATACTCAATGTCTAAGTATGATTTATTGAATTTATTTTGAATTAAAAAACAATGCTACGCCAATAGTCGTTTGGGCGTTTCCGACAAATTGGCTGCCAAGTTTTGGTTGCTAACTTCACATAGGGTTTCCATAAAGGTTTTTCGGAATCCAGGACCTAGGAGTCAAGAAATCCGGACTTCGCCGATAAAATTTTTATAAAGAATGAATTTTGTATATTTTTTGCAAAAATAAATTTCTACAGAAATTAATTAATAGATAGGTACGCTTTGAGCATTTTTTTCGTTAGACTGAAGACACAATGACAAATACAAGGTACCTACCAATGACAAGAGACAAAAATATAATAACACGATTAACACGTGTATCAATCCTATACGCAACCCAGAATAAATGGAAACAGGATGCAATTTACTTACCACCCCGATACAAAATTTCGAATTTTTGGTAGGTATCTCCATCTCCCATGGAGAATACACACTCTAAGGAGTGCTTATCGGCCTTGTTTTTGGTAATTGCCGCCATATTGGTGTCAAAACATTTCTGACGTCATCAGCTGTTTAAACAGCCTAAGTCAAGGCGAAAAATAACATGCTGCATACGTCACAACTGGTATTTGGGCTAGGGGGACATTTGTTACTCTAATGGCCATTTCCACCAACTATTTTAGGGGAGCCCTAACAATAAGTATTCCCTAAAATGACATTTTTACATGGAGAAATGTCAGTTCAAGGCATTCCTATCGTTAGGGCTTTCCTAAAATAGTTGGTGGAAATGGCCGTAAAGTTTGTTACACACAGGCTTTTATGAGGATAGGCCATCCTGTAGTAGTATAGTAGTGTGTATCATCCTTGGGTATATCCGAGTTTTCCGGACATTGTTCCGAATTCCGGCCGGACTTCCCCGGACACCCTAAAAACCCAAACATGTCCGGGTAAATCCGGACGTATGGAAACCCTAACTTCACACCAGTTTATTAAACCATAGTTCAAATACCTAAAGGCAAATTCAAAAAAGTAAAAATTGTTTTAGTGCTGCATGCATCTCTTATTTGAAGCTAGAAATCGAGGCTAAGTTCATCCAAGTGGACTTAAGAACCTCATGTCTCAGAGAACATTTGATTATTTGATGTAATTCTTTTTACATAAGTCCTCCTTGGTAAGGAAATTATTAGTGTGGAACTGGACCTTCTTGAATATATAGTAATTAACAAATGCCTATAGTCATATTCTAGTGATCTGAGTGATCTGAGGGGACATCTGCGCATCCTTGATTTAATAAAACTTGAGAATACCAGCAAACCAAGTGACCACGTGATGGTTAGGTTGGACTTAGAGATCCCATTCGCAGTAGTAATAAACGACCGCCAATCATGGGAGAATAAAGAATTACCACAAGCAGGCAATGCATCTCTTTGGGACACAGATGGATCCAAGCTTATGGAAGGAGCTGGACTGGGCATTTACAGCCCTAACTTCAAGCTCTCCAAGGCATTGGGTAAACATCTCACAATATTTCAAGCCGAACTGCTTGCCATAGATATATGTGCACAAGAGTCTTAACCAAAGCCTCAAAAGAAAACACATCTTCATACTATCGAACAGCCAAGCTGCCTTAAAAGCCTTAAGGGCTTTCAAATGCATGTCAAAACTAGTGACACACAACCAGGTAACGCTGATGTGGCTGCCTGGTCATCCAGGCATAGAAGGAAACGAAGAAGCAGATGGCCTCGCAAAAGAAGGGGCCTCAACACCATATCATGGACCAGAGCCCTACTGTGGCTTAATGAAAAGCCACATCATGGAAGAACTCAACAAATGGGAGAAAGACCAACTGTAATCATATTGGAGGCACACTCTGGGACTCAGACAGTCAAAAAGGTTTATTACCCTTTCAGCAAAAGAGCTGAACAGCTCCTAAACACGAGCAGACCAGACATCAGATTGGTGGTAGGACTACTCACAGAACACTGCCTGGTAAAATACTATTTAAGGTTAATGGGCAGAGCAGAAGACGATCTCTGCAGATTCTGCTCAGACGCAATAGAGACCGCAGAGCACCTACTCTGCGAATGTCCAGCCCAATTCTGCAAGAGGCTCAAATTCCTCGAGGAGGCAACACTGCCACCAGAAGAAGTGAGCCACGAACACCCAGGAAAATAGCTTCTTTCGGCAGAAGTCTACGCTTCCTGGAGACAACTTAAGATGTAGAGTCACATACAAAATATCTGCAAAGGTATCAGAGCTGAGCGGCTGAAAAGCCGAAACGACTCCTCCACAATCTACAATCTAGTCATATTCTACTAGTTTTCCACAATCATTTTCAAATTTTGCTCACCACTGTAGGGAAACTAATGAAGAGACAACCCTGCATTTGGAAATGCTGATTTTAAGCAGATTCGTTGTTACTTACCTATATCACTATCCAACACACAAATGGTTCTCTGAGAAGCTAATATCGGATAACTTTTATCAACCTGCTGCAAAATAGTGTTGGACTCCTAGGAGAGTAGTACCGGATGGAACTATATATTATTATCTAGATACTATCCCTATCCACTGTTTTATCTCACAAACACCTTTAGATTTCAAGTGGAGTTCGTGAAACATTCCAGTAACACTTGCAGTAACATACATATTGTTCGTCGATTTTTAACTGACACTTTCCATATGAGGAGCGAGGGGGTGTTTCATATGGCAAAAACAAGTGTGATGTCAGGTAACCATTGGAGTTCTAATGTAGGGTAGAGATGTCAATAACCGGTGGTTAAAACCGAAAAACCGGTGTTTTCTTTTCGGTTAAAACCAGTTGTTTTTTGCTTCCAGTTATAACCGGATAACCGGGTTTCATACCTAATAACTGGTGAAAGTGAAACATGTAGACTTTTCTCTTGTCTTATTAAATAAATTGTAAAAGATTGAATAAGCGACAACAGTCGAATACCTATTTCCACAGTCTTTAACCAATAGTAGTGCCTATCTGTAGTATTTCATTTCAGTTTTGGTTGATTCGTTCAGCAGCGGGTTGTTTTCTCAATGGGTACATGTTTAAAATGACAGAAGAGAAGAAAAGTGTAGGTATTCTTTGATGATTTTTCTTAACATGTAACAGTTCCCGATTTTTTTTTACAATAAAGATATGTTGTTGTTTAATTAATTTTACATTATAGTATAAATAATGCAATTATTCTGATAAAATTTGGAAAAATAACCGAACAACCAGTTAATCGGAATAACTGGTGTTTTATATCAGTTATAACCGGGCAGTTAAAACTGTTACTAAATTAACCGGTTAATGGAAAAACCGGTGTTTCAATAAAAATTGACATCCCTAATGTAGGGAGTCACCAGCTCATATTCCGTCTAAGTATCAGATTAAAATCGACGGACAATATAAACTCAACTACAATGGGCATACCTTTTTCTCCAAATGTGTCCCCTTAAACACTGGTAACAACGTCTTCATGTGAATTTGGCATGTAACAGCCAAATGTTCGTTGAAATGGATAGGATCGACAGAATATATTGAGAAAAAGTTGTCAAAGACATGGAATTGGCTGCATACAGTTTTGTTTTGGTTGAAAGTTAAAAAAGTAAGTTTATCCTCTTGGGCTTCCAGGTAAAGTTCTTCTCCTACTTTAGCCAATGTTTGTAAAGCTCGTCCTAACACTAAACATGGAGTGTTATTAAGAAAATGATATAGAATATAGAATTTACCTTTCACGTTTAGGCCTGGAATTATACAATTCATAATTTACTAAACATAAAACTACAAATAGAATTTTTGAAATGTGTTTGTAGTTTGTATGTGCTGTGTGTGTGTGTGCTGTTCTGTTTGTGTTTACTTTTATTTTTAAATTCAAAATATGTCATTCATTTTTCAACTGACATGACATTGACAAATGTCAGTAGCCATATGAAACCATTAACCCTTTTCACGTGGCTCCGGTTTAACAAAGCGCAACATACCGCTCAAATAGGGAACTTTACAATTTTTTTTTTATTTTTTAAAATCATTTATTTATGCCTTGAAAGAGTATTCCCCAAATATTATTCCCTAAAACTCAATAATAACTTGGTGAAAATTTTTTAAAGTTTCGCGCGTATTAAAAGCATTTCAAACGACTTTAAATGCGCGCGAATCTGGATGACGTCACGTAGTATGATTTTGGATTTTGTGTCACCTTGTCGTCAAACTTTATATATTACTTCATTGTATTTAATTTGGTTAACTTCCACATTTTCCACCGTTATTTGTTTTGTTGTTGTTTTGGGTTGCGGCGAGTTGTAAATTTTTAAGTTATAATGGAAAAAAAGATTCGCACATACTTTTGCTACTATAAACATATCACAAATTACAGATTTGCGGATTGGCCTTTGGAATTTCCTTCTTCGGTCATAATTAATAGGTATATCGTTTTATCTATATAATACTGAGCTAAGCATTGAATTTAAACTAAGTAAACCAATTCTAATAATGATAAAATTTTAAAAAATCAGAGAAAAACGTAAATAAACGCAGCTAACGGGTATTTATTATGTAGAGTTCGAGTAAACGCTCGGAGTTGCTATTTTGTTCTTTTATTCCTGTTCTTCTCATCATAAGGAAAAAAGACGGAAAATGCTCCGAGCGCTCCGTGTTTCAAGACGAACTCACGGTATGATAAACGGTTGCTGACAGACACTGACAGATCATACTACATGACGTCACGACCAGTACCAGAGCGTTTTTTCCCGCTGGAAATAATTTGAATTTTTCCGCATTTTCAATTCCTTATTGTGGCCGTTTCCGACAAAAAAAAATTGTTTTTTTACTACTAACCTGAGAAGTAGTCATTATTCAATCTATTTTTCTCGGAAAAAATTGAATTTCTCTCCCTAGGTTAATAATGAAAATAATGAAAAAAAACCTAGGTCAATAATGAAAATGACGTCATGAAGCAAGGATATTGTCATAACGTTACAGGTTTCTATTGATCTAATTTCAATTTCAAACTGTCAATTTAATCAAAAAAACAGGTTCCTGTATGTATCATAGGAAATTACCATAGATGTTGATAGAGGGCAGCACTTCCAACTAGAAAAAATAATTTGAGTACAGATTTCAAACTTATTTTTTATTTTCCACTATAGCAGTAGTAAAAAAAATTCTATATATTCCACGGTAGAGAAAGTCATTATATACCTTACGCATTATAAACCTCGGCGCTACGCGCCTCGGTTTATAAAAGCGCTCGGTATATAATGACCAACTTCTCTACCTAGGTATATAATGTACTATTTTTTCGCTGATATAGGTTTTAATTAATGTATTCTTATGATTTATAGTAATATTTTCATGTTTAAATTTTTTGTCAAGTTCCCTATTCGAGTGGTAGGTATCCATCACGTCACTTTGTAACCGGGTTAGAAAACCGTATGTCATTTCTCTAACCGTTTTGTAACCCGGTTGGTTAAACCGGAGCCACGTGAAAAGAACTATTAGTTCTTCTCATGTGGCTCCGGTTTAAACTAACCGGGTTACAAAACGGTTAGTAGCGGTATGTCAAGTGATGATGTCATTGAAAATGCCACTTGAAAAGGAACGGTTGGAAAAATGTTATTTTGAATTGGGCAATCCAACGGCCAGTCAATATTCATAATAGGTTGCAGGGACACTTTATCCGTTAGGACAATTAGGTCATTAGGGTCACTAGAGAATGAAGGCCAAACGCTGACCTTTAATTTATAATATAAAATATAAAAGCCCACTGTAATAAAAACATCGACTTGTTTAGTAGCAGGACTAGCAGATATTTCAATACCCTTTAATTCTTATAATTCACACTGCACAAGCACATTTGGTTTGGCCAGAGTGCACTGCCTGACGTCACGATGCTCTGGAATCGCTCCGCTCGCTCCATCGAGCATCAATCCGGAACACGCCCTAGAGTCACCGAGCTGCGCTGAATCGCCGTCGCGTCATTAGCGCAGCATGGGCACGTGGCAACTGGCAACGACTACAGGAGGAACCTGTTAGTGTTTGCGCTGCTTTGCCAAATTGTAAGTTTCTTTTAGCTTCTTCTGGAGCATCCAGGGACTTGAGCAGTGTCTTAAGGGTCCAGTGTACCACGGAGTCGTGCCTTGTTGTTGTTGAGCTTGTAGGATATGCACAGGCAATGTGGTACGAATTTTCCTCAGAGTTGCAACCCTTTATGCATCTTTTCCTCGCTAATGGATTTGATCCGAAGCCATGCAGCTGTTCTTCCGAAGCACCCACCCAGTACACTTAGTCCCCAGCATCAATATGTGGTGATTGGTAGGCTGGGAGCTCAATGCCATCATTTTCTTTTACGACGTTCCGACCATATAGCATGTTTTGTGACCATTCTTGTTCCATCATTTTGTAGTTCTTTGATTTTACCGAATACTACTTGGCACCATTTTTTGTCTCCATATTCTGCCCGGTTAGTAGCTTGAAATCGTCTGAATGATTTTATTTAACCCTATAAAAAAGAACAATCACTCATGAAAGGCCATACCAAATAATTTTATAGTGGCCTAGTGATAGTTGTAGACAAACAATGACATTAGACATTCAGAACAAATGAAAATAAAAAATATTCGTTTTCGTAATAATTAATATTTTGTTTATTCATAACTTGCTTGTAAAAACCTTTTAGGGCCAAATTATGGACCAACTGGTAAGTGTCTGGTTGTTACCTAGCAGGTACTTTCTATTCTCTAGTGCATAGAAAGTAGGTACCTGCTAGGTAACAACCAGACGTTTACCAGTCAGTCCATAATTTGGCCCTTAACAGTATAAATGGTACAGGTAGACATAAAATAATACTCTTACTTAAGGCCGGTTTCCCAATAGCATAACTCCAGGGTAAACATAGCAACTGGATACGCTTACCCTGGAGTTAAAAGCAACCCGAAGGTGACTCACTATTGAGAAACCGACCCTTGATTGAACATTCAATTTTTTTGTCGATATATCGAAATATCGATATTTTTCAACGATATATAAAACGCTCGATACAATATTAATTTTAAATATCGATATGATATATATCGATATTTTTTTTCGATATCAACATCCCTAGATCGCTCAACCCAGGGTTGCGTTCGAGATTTTGGTGTGTCGTATAAATTTCACATAGCTGTCGTTCGAAAAGCCGGAGTGTGGATAAAAATCACACGGTTTTGGACGTTCGGAAAGGTGGTTGTTACGTACTGGTGCGCGCACCGGATACTCTAGTCCTGACTAGAGTGAAATTTAAGCTAACATATATAACATTAAATTTGGTTTATTATTGAGCCATTGTATCGGGTCTTCAAAAAAAAAACCAATCGAAGATTGCTTTAACTACGAACACGTACGTCTCATTACTGTTTCTTTATTCGTCAGGATTTTTGACAGGATATTTTGACATTAAATTTCATTGACAAAATTAAAGACAAATATTGCTAAGACATACGTTTAAAAAACCATAGCAATCTTTGATTGGTTTTTTTTTTGAAGACCCGATATCAATTATTGAGTGATTTAAATTAAAAAGTTATTAAAACAAACCAACAAAAATGTATAATGTCGAATTTATAAAAAAAAAATTACACTTAAACTAAGAATTAACATTTAACTTAAATAGCTGACGTTATGATATGTAACGTAGCGCAAAAAAAAATTTAAGACTTATCAACTAAGAATTAGGAATTACATAAGGCGTACATTGAAATTCTTAGTTGTAAGTTAATTTTCTTAAATTACCTAGTTTAAGTGTTAATTTTTTTTATAAACTCGCCATAAACCACTCGGTCAGCGTTCGAATACCTAGAGCAAGATTCGCACACCGAAGTGTGTCGGACCTCCACTCCTTGAAATAATTTTCACACCAACAACCAGGTTCTCGAACGCAACCCAGCAGTTTTGCGTCTTTTGCAAGAGTTTATTTGGCTTGACCGGTGTACTGCCTGTGACGTCACGATACTCCGTAATCGCATTGCTCGTTCCGCGGAGCGTCAACCCAAACACGCCCTGTGCAAATCATTATGTCCTAGCGTGGGAAAAATACTCTATAATGCAAATAATATTACATACTATTCTCAGACAGAAAATATTAAATATGTACCTACCTATAACTACTATATTTTCAATTTTCACCAAACTAGCAATAAATGAGCATTTACGAATTATGACGTACTAAATCAGAAATTCCGAGTTGTGACGTAGTAAATCAGAAATTCCGAGTTGTGACGTCAGAACTATGAACTAAGAACTCGGAAGACAGATGCACGACCGGGCTTCCGTACGGTCGTGCAATCTGTCTTCCGAGTTCTTAGTTCATACTTCTGACGTCACAACTCGGAATTTCCGATTTAGTACGTCATAACTCGGAATTTCTGATTTACTACGTAAGAAGTCCTTTATTTTATCGATGTTATTGTTGAAAATTGTAAATGGTAACCTAAAAATTAGGTGTCTGGTTGGATTGTTTTTATTTTCATTTGCGATGTGATTTAAAAAAAAAAAACTGCATAGCAAAACCTAAACATTCTATATGAAGCAGATAGATAACCATCATTTAAGAGGCCTGTGTCCTGTTGTGTCCTCTGTCTCTCAGATCTTTAAAATAATTGATCCACCAATTTTTACCAAGCCGTCTCATTTGGGACCATCAACATTCAATTCTTTGATATCTTGCCTTGTATAAAGCTTTTTTGGCGTACAAGTGTATCGGCGTGAAAATATCAAATATAGGTTCGTGATACAGCAACCATAGAGAGCAACACACATATTTTCTGTTTCTAAAATCAGTTCTCACAGATTCACAGTCAAAAAATATATCAATTAAGAGAGTAACGGTCTAGTAGGCATCTCGTGGTTGCGTGATAATCCGTCAAGTGTGACGATTGTGACGATAGCAAAGTTGTTATAGGGTCAATCATTTATAACCTGCTTCCACAAGGCTGGAAATTTTGAGAGAATCTTTTCCAAACTAGCAATAAATGAGCATTTCCGAGTTATGACGTAGTAAATCAGAAATTCCGAGTTGTGACGTCAGAACTATGAACTAAGAACTCGGAAGGCAGATTGCACGACCGGGCTTCCGTATGGTTGAGATAAGAGTGGCAAATTTTAGTATTCATTGAATTGAAGGTAAGTTCACAGGGTTGCCAAATCTTTGTACGTTTCCGAGATATGAGGGAAATGTAAAAAACATTTAAAACTTATTTAATGAATATTTCAAAATCTATCAATTTTAGAAAAAAGTGTTCAATGCATAAGCTCCAAGATTCTTCCTTTTCTACAAAATGGCGTTTGTTATCTTCACACAGCTTCTAGTTGTGTTACCATTTTACCTCAGAGGCTTTATCTCTTAGACAGTGATGCCAGTTCGTTGGAAATTTTCCAATAGGATCGTTCAATGAAATTTCATTTAGCACAGTTTTTCACATTTTCATGGAGTATTACCTACTCACATATAGCACGTAGAAAAAATTTCAGCTTAATTGGATAAATTATAAAAAAGTTACGCGTTTTTTAATGTTAAAACACTTTTGCCTCGGAAATTCATTGCTGTGACCTCATAGCATCTCTCGAGTCGAGACCGGCTAAAGTCCGTCACACACGGGTTTGCATAACGCAATGTCAACTGATTTTCTACTGACAGTTTGGAACACAGTTAGCGGAACTATGCAATATTTATAATTTTTCGTTTTGCATGCTACTTTCACTAATTTTTGAAATTGGCATATTTGGATAAAGCAACTAAAAACAGAATTTTCTGTATTTTTACTTTTGAAAAATTCAAAGTCCTTCTTGAAAAAACAGAAAACAAAGAAATACCTCCAAATAAAAACACAGAATTTATTTCTATGACGTCGCAGCTCGCAATTTGACCGTGTTGCCACTAATTGTCAACATTGAAAATTTGTAATAGATTTAATTCTGAAATGTTGGCAAAATCTCATAAAAAGTAGTTAAATTAATTAGTTATAGATTCAAGATTTTATAACATTTTTTTTTTAAATTATGCTCAAACACAATTTAATACAATTTTTTATGTTTAGTTTTATTTATTTATTTTACGCTGCACTGCATTTAGTCACAACCGACAACAGCGCATTCGAACCTTTACGTATCTTTACAGAGCGCAAACACAGCCGAGCCGGTCCTCCTTGCAACAACATAAGCGAAATGACGTCGACAAATCCGCGCGTTTAAAATTAATTTGAATTTGGCCACCTTTGATTGCCTGTGAAAAACTTATTGAACCTTGTAGAACATTTTTTTTTTGGTATATGTGCCTAAAATAGTCCCTCCTTTGAGATTTTATACTTAAATTACGTATTTAAATTTTAGTGAAAGAGCCCATTGTGCTCATAAAATATTGAATCTCAGGGAATTATTCAAATATACGAAATGAGATTCGAAAGAAAAACATCCAGCTGCCGGATTCTATTTTACGAGTCGAGTCGAAATTCGTATCGAATTGTCAGAATAGCGATTCTATTGTCCGATTTATCAATACCTTTACACGGTAAGTCCGGAGCTGTCGTATTCGATATCGAGAAAATTCGACTCGACTCGTAAAATAAACTAAGCGGCAGATGAAGTGAGACACCCGAAAAATTGCCTAATTTTTACTTGCTATAATTTCGACATTTCTTTGCCGATCTTGGATTATCAGGCAAGGTTTCAAAGCGCCATCTTTGGTCTATGCATCGTACATTTTTTTAAAAAATTCTTTCTCGTTATACAGGGTGTGAATGTAACGCGGTGAAAAATTTCCATTTTTTGGCGAAGAATATGGGAAAGATGGAGGGTCCAATAAAGTTCTTTCTAGTGGTGACTCGATCACTAGTAGGTCAACACCTCGAGACGTCTTTGTCATTTTTTCGATCGCGTTGCTATGGAAATATGGCCATTGTATGGTATTTCGTTGTTCTCTTGAAATTAGCGATTCTTTAATTGAACAATAACAGAGTCCGTTTAAATTGCATCATGAACTGACTTGTATAGAAAATAGTCAACACCAGTGGCGTGCAAAAGGGGGTTTATGAAATTAAAATAAAAAACATCGATTTTATCTGAAACTTTTAAGTTTTGTTAAGCTTTAAAATTTAACGCCCAAATGCACCATAAGGATTAAGGACTCAATTTAGATTAGTTGCTGAAACCAGGTTAGGACTTTTATATGCAAATTTTCGAACTAAGCGAGAATAAACTCCCAAGGCCATACGGTGCATATGGGTGTAAAAGGTGTTATAAATAACTCTGATATGATGTCATTTTGGTTCTCCTCTAGACTGAATAACTGCGTAACACCGCCTTGGCACGCTCGAAATTATTCGGTTAATTAGCTCTATAGTAACTGACTCCCAGAGCTCCAGAATCATCTCCTCGAGATCGTCTAGTGCTTCTAGCTGACGTTCTCCCCGGGAAAGCTCTAACTTCATTCAGCTCCAGACGTGCTCAATTGGATTCATGTCTGAGGATCTAGGAGGCAATTCGGTACGATTGAACTTTTGCCCTTGCAGACAGGGGGCGCCACCCCCCCCCCCCAGCCCCCCCCAAAGTTCCTAAAATATATCGAAAGTTGGGAAAACTAGGATAAAAAATTTGGAGTTGGGAAAATTGGTAGACAAAAATTTGCGCACCTTATTTGCGGGGACTAATTAAAATTAACATTAGGATCGTGTCACGTGTCGTAATGAATTGCAAAATCACCGGACAACAGAATGACGAAATCCCAATGGTCGCAGCGAATTTCTTGCGTTGCACTTTGCACTGCACTAACGCCACTAGCCTGTGGCAGTGGCACGTGACACTTGTGGCAGTAGTAGCACTAGCGCTATATAGTATATTAGATAATCCAGATTTCTTATATTATGTCGCCTTCTGCGTTCTGCGCATTCTTCGCTCGCTATTCAGATTTCAGCCTTACTCTGAATCCTGGTGCTCTTGAGTTAAAGAAATAGTTTTTAAAAAGTTTCACTTCCTAACACGTGTACGATGCTACACATGATTTTTTTTTGAAGTGAAACTTCTTAGGCGGCGGTCTGATTTGGACGAGAATGGAATTACACGTTTTGGCAAATTTCGGCACACGAGAGACGAGAGAGAAGAAAGATATAACGTAGAAAGGCGGAGAAAGTCAGCGAATGATAATGACAGCCGACGAACAATTGACACAAACCAAGTGAGAGAGCGTGAGTCACGGCGAGTTTTTGTGAACCTAAGTAAGAATAGGTAATGCGTGTATTACTTCGCAGCGTGACGTGACGCAGTTTTGGTCCTGCGGAACGCAGTGTATTTGCCGCAGTTTTTCTCGTAGAGTCACGGTGCGTGTTCTGAATGTTTCGAAAATTAATTGAGGCTGTGCGGATTCGACAAGTTTCGCGAACAAAACTAAAAACTGAAAAGCAGCAGCTGCCATTTTATCTGCACTGTGGGTCTGCCTGCGAAGTGAAAACTGTCATTGTATTTGCGCGGTTACTCTTGTCAAGCGCCGATACCCTTGTGACGTCAATACAGATGCGCGTTTATCTTTTATGTCGTAATCTACAATCTTTTGTGTAGCCTTTCGTCTCTATACCCCGACTCATCCGCTACATGTGATTTTTTTAATGTTCTAATAAAGTTGGGAAAATTAGGAATGTGACCCCCCCCCCCCCCCAAATCAGAGGCCTTCGCTACGTCCCTGCTTGCAGATATCGGTTCACTAATAATGCTCGATGAGGCTGAGCATTATCGTCTACAAGAACAAAATCCCCGCCATAATTTCGAGCATGCCGGAGAACTTGCGGAATCTGACATTTATCCAGGGACACTTGGCCGTTAACATTGCCCCGAAATATACTACGATACGACGAGTTCTGTTCTTCCGATGTATTAGATACCGACCCAAACTGTCAATCCTCCACCGCCAAATGCAACTTGGGGACGCATGTTTTCTTCTAAAAAACGATTTATCCATCTCCGCCAGGTTAGCAATCGACCGTCAAAATTGTAGAAGTTAAAACGGCATACATCAACGAAAAGACAGTCTCTCCACCTAAAATCCCAATTCAGGTGTTCCTGGGCCCATTTTTTTCAGTTCCCCCGGTGACTGTTTGTAAAAAGTGGGCACTTTGCCCGACGGGAGAATTTAATCCCTGGTCATGTAGGCGTCTTCTAATGGTGTCTGCTGAAACATTCAACTGCAGATGCGTTAGGATTCTCTTGACAGTCCAAACTCTATTTTCCATTGCAGTACGTAGGTACTGGGTTTGGGGGGGGGGGGCTCTGTAAACAAAAAGTAAGTGTTGACCAAAAAAACAAAAAAAAAACGCTGCGCACTACAGTAAAGGACAAAAATAGGTCATAGGTTGTGACTAGTTTTATGTCAGCCATGTAATGAGAAATTCGGCATCCTCGCATGTTTGGGAGAGTGACGTCCCTCCTATCCTGCGTTTTCACAGCAGTTTAAAAATCCGATTTTCAAATCATTTTATTTTCTTATTATATTATACTGATGTTATCAGAATGACAAACAGATTAATTTAAAAATTTGGAAGTTACCTATTTTTGTCAAAATTCACCTGTAGGTAACGTGCCCAAATGTTACACACCTATTCTTTTTTGCGGGGCGACAAAATGTTCGCATAGGGCCACTTATTCGCTTTATTTTGGTAATAAGAGACACTTTGTTCACGAAGCCCCTTCGCTGCTGAGGAAGAAAGTATTTCGGACATTTAAGATTATTAAGATGAAGCAGTGATTCCCTTACTGCATTAGGCGCTCGCCATATAAAAACCTTATAGAAATAAATTTTATTTTTTTTTACAAAAAATGTACAGTCGCGGCCATTGGAATGGACCTTTCTCATGCAATGAACAAGAAGGATAGTTTATTAAGATATTTGCAATAAAGAAAGAGACACATATAATGACGCGCAATACCTGTGTGGAATGACTTTGATTGGTTCCACTTGTCAAATTGTGCAATTTCGGTTATGTTTCTGTTTTTGTTTATTTTTAAACGTAAATATGACAAATATGTATTAACATTAATTAGAAAGAAAACCCACCGTTGGACAAAAATGTTTGAAGCAAACCTTTAATTGTACAATTATTATTGTATTTGATATAGAAATCGTTATTTTACGAACCCTCAAATCTCTGTCCCAATTTAAATCGTCTTCATTCGGGTTGAGAGCACGTAACTATTGTTTTCTTACAATTTGATTGTTTGGGAACTTGTGAAAAGAAAGGTTTGACTTCTTTTTCGCCTTATTCTGACAAGATCTCATACAACACATTTGGACCATTGTATCATACACAGTTTTTGTAATAATTTTCAGCAATTTGATTGATATTGATTGATTATTGAGGTTAGCTTAAATACGTCAGGGTCAGACCGCGTTCAGTAAATTGACGATTTAATTATCTGTCACCCACAAGCGGCACGCGCAGCACAGGTAAAATGAGAATGCAATACAAGGTGCATTCAAAAATCTCTGCCAATAATGGCCGCAACTGTACATGTCACATAAAATACGCTGAAAAAAAAAGTCCAGACTTGCCTTGGGGGGGCTGCAGCCTGGCCGTGTCGGTGAGTAGCAGTACCGTTGACAGGTCTGTTCACACGTTAAAAAAAATAACATGAAAAATATTGTGTTTTTTTTTTTTTTTTTTACTAAACGCTCCAAGATCGGCAAAGAAATGTCGAAGTTATAGCAAGTCAAAATTAGGCAATTTTTCGGGTGTCCCACTTCATCTGCCGCTAAGTTTAGAATCCGGGGGCAGTTCTACCGAAACATACGAAGGCGTAGAAGGGACACCCAACTTTTTTTTTCTCAATTTTTAAAATTTCGACTTATAACTCGAAATTTTATAGTAAAATTTCGTGATATAAGTCGAAATTTTAAAATTTCGACTTATAACTCGAAATTTTATAGTAAAATTTCGTGATATAAGTCGAAATTTTAAAATTTCGAGTTATAAGTCGAAATTTTAAATTTTCGACTTATATCACGAAATTTTAAAATTTCGACTTATAACTCGAAATTTTAAATTTTCGACTTATATCACGAAATTTTAAAATTTCGACTTATAACTCGAAATTTTAAAATTTCGACTTATATCACGAAATTTTACTATAAAATTTCGAGTTATAAGGCGAAATTTTATAGTAAAATTTCGTGATATAAGTCGAAATTTTAAAATTTCGAGTTATAAGTCGAAATTTTAAAATTTCGTGATATAAGTCGAAAATTTAAAATTTCGACTTATAACTCGAAATTTTAAAATTTCGACTTATATCACGAAATTTTACTATAAAATTTCGAGTTATAAGTCGAAATTTTAAAATTTCGAGTTATATCACGAAATTTTACTATAAAATTTCGAGTTATAAGTCGAAATTTTAAAAATTGAGAAAAAAAAAAGTTGGGTGTCCCTTCTACGCCTTCGTAGAAACATGAAATGCCAAACTGAAACTTGTCTGAACGATGCCAAACCAAAACTTGTCAGAACAATGCCCGTATTGTCACAGTGACTGGCGTACCAGCACCACAAGGACCAGGCCCTACGATCTCTCATTGCCAGTTATAAACCACATAATAACTCTTTTCCGTTTTTCTAGATGTCACTGACAACCACAGAATTGTCAAAATTGGAAAATACCAGCACATCAAGAACACGTCCGATGTCGATAACATTGACATGAGATTGACATGTCAACATATGACAATATGCCAAAATATTGATCATAACTAATAATTCATAATGTTTTTTGTTCGCCGGTCTTGCATTTCATCTTTCTTTGTGTTGTCAAGTGTTCTTAAGTGATTTCAAAGTTGTTTTGTGTGTTTCAAGAAGAACTTCAAACTTTATAGATTGGAAGATCTATTTTTATCTTTGTTGATTAGATAAATGACAGGTTCAATTAAACATTAATCAGAACTTTGAATAAATATGTTAAGGATACCCTTAACCATCGATAAAGAAACTGTCTTTTGATCTAATTAACAAATTATCAATTAATTTAAGCCTCAAAGTCCAGAATAAACGAATTTGAACAGACCGACAGTAATGCGAACAAGGCGCCATCTATCATAAAAAGTCCTTTGTAAAGTAGGTGTCTGTAGCATCGATGCAAAACCAGTAAATAGTGATTTTCCGATATGGTAGATGGCGCTGGCTTGGCTCAATTTTGTTGACAACAAAATTTACACTGAGATTCCATTCTCGACAGTTTATATAGTATTTATCTCTGACAAGGACCAACGTGAGAGATGCAGTGACGCTCCTTTGAAATATGTAATAAAAAAAATTTGCTGTGCGAGCCTTTTCGTAGGAAATTAGTAAGACTAAAGGGAAAAGGGAAATTTTCACCAAAATTGCGATATTCCTTACCAATTATATCCACGCAAAAATATTCTTTTGGCAACGCAGATAGGTTGGCAAGCTTGGGTAGGAATAAGGACTTAAGGACGGTACACATACGAGGTTTGATAGCATTGTGAACTGTGCAAGTTTCAAACGCGCTCAAAAATTATTTTTTCTACTACTGTGCGTAAAGTACTCACTTCACGCACTATTCAGTCGACGTAAAATTCCACTTCACGCACTAGTGCGTAAAGTAATTCAATTCACACACTAGTGCGTAAAGTAATGTCAATGGCAGATGTTGACACTGTCAACTTAGTATTTTTCTGGTAAATTACTTCACGCACTAGTGCGTAAAGTGAAAATACTTCACGCACTGGTTCGTAAAGTATTTGTCTAAATCTATTTATTTACACACATTTGATTGGTAGTAGAAAAAATTTTGTATGCAATACGTGCGTAAAGCACCTTTTTTCACTCATGTGATTTTCAAACTTCACATTCGTGAAAAAAGGTTCACTTTACACACTTGTTGCATAAATAACTATTTCTGTATGCGTAGATGTTCGCGAACGCACCCTGGTCTCGCCTGTCACAGCATAATTTAGAATGTAGCTCTATGGAATGTAGTATGTAGTAGAGTGGCAGCAATGAAGTGGCAGTGAATTAATTTCAGAATTAATCGAGTTTGACAATTGGCAGTTCGAGTTCGGGTTTCACCGAAAAATAAATGTAATTTTTATTTTGTTTTGTTGTCATCCATTATGCATCGCATAATCGCATGCCCTTTCAAAATTGGAGGCGTTTTCTCGCGATGGAACTGGCTGAACCTAGGTCCGAATTTCGAAACAATACCTCGCATCAAACAATGATGAACCCAGTGGTTGACCTAGTTCAAAAAAGTTCGAACCCGATTCCAGCTCAGATGGCTGAAGATTCGCATTTTTTTTACGTTTTATCAGTATTTTGTGCATTTGTGGGATTTTTTTTTTTTTCAAAAAAAGGGAATTTTTGGACCCGCTTGTGGGAAATTTGATTTTTGAAAGTTGGCAACAGTGATCTCGGAAACAAATAAAAAATTGGCAACACTGTAAACTTACTTCCAATGTTATTAAAATGAATGAATATATTAAAATCTGCCATTTTTATTTAATTCACCCGACTAGGGATGTTGATATCGAAAAAAATATCGATATATATCATATCGATAATTAAAATTAATATTGGTCACGTTCACCAGCACTAAACATGTTGAGTGATTAGTTAACGGTTTTGTTGAAAACAGATAAAAATCAGCTCTTGACCAATCAAAACTGTTCTACCTTGTGTATTTCACTTGTTGGAACAAAGCCGTTTACTAATCACTCAACATGTTGAGTACTGGTGAACGCGACCATTGTATCGAGCGTTTGATATATCGTTGAAAAATATCGATATTTCGATATATCGACAAAAAAATTAAATGCTCAATTAAGGGTCGGTTTCTCATAGTTTTAACTCAAGGGTAAGCGTATCCAGTTGCTATGTTTACCCTAGAGTTATGCTTAACCTGGGGGTGACTTGCTATTGGGAAACCGGCCCTAAGTAAAAGTATTATTTTATATCTGTACCTGTACCAGTTATACCGTAAAAGGGTTTTTTTACAAGCAATTATGAATAAACAAAATATTAATTATTACGAAAACGAATATTTTTCATTTTCATTTGTTCTGAATCTCTAATGTCATTGCTTGTCTACAACTGTCACTAGGCCACTGATAGGTCTGTTTCTGCAGAAATCACAAACCAGTTAGAGCGAATTTCATTGGTTGAAAACAGTCAAAAACAGTTAGAAAACTAGTTTCAACCAATAAAATTTGCTCCAACTGGTTTGTGATTTCTGCAGAAACAGACCTATAGAAAGGTTTTTTTTTTAAATATTTCTATGATACCGCTCTACTTGCTCTGGATCGCTCAAGATGAAACCTCTTAATCGAAATTATTGCCTTGAAAAGTTCTTAGAGTCTAGAGCAGTTCATTTTTTTTGGATCGTGGTCGATAAATATATCGAGTTCCGATAGTCAACTTTTAATATCGATATACCGATATATCGAAGCAAAAAATATCGGTCGATATTATCGATATATCGGAAGAAAAATATCATCCATTTGATATATCGATATTTTTTCAACATCCCTACACCCGACCGCATACCTCCTGTTTTGGAGATAGCAATAGTGGTATACAGGGTCCCAACTATAGCCGCTTTCCAGCTGACGCTTTTGAGCACGCAATCGAGCTTTTGCGCGCGCAAATGCTTCAAGCGCGTGTTCGTGTTCCAGCCGTACTACGCTTCGAGAGCTGCTAACTTTTGCGTTTCAAACACAGAACACTGTGCTGGACCGTGCTTGAAGCACACAGCTGGAAAGCGGTTTATTTCATAGGGACAGTACTGCTATCTCAGGAACAGTTGAAGTTACGAGGGCGCTTAAATTAGAAAAAAGTTGCCATTTTTAAAGAATATTGAAAATATATTTTCGTTGTTGCCAAATTTCCATCAGTTTCGCAAATACAGGGTGATATACAGGGTGTCCCACTAAGGTCGGCCAGGTACGATATTATGGAGACCATAGACCTTACGTAACTTGAAAACGAATGCAGATATTGAATTGCGGTTTGCGCCAAAATGTAGATATTTTTTTGCTCTATAAGCACAGCAATACAAAAATAATATTATGCCATTTGGATTTTTCATGAAAATTAGAAAAAACTGGATCTTGAATAAATAGCGCCCTCTAGAAGACGCGGTGGGAACTATCGACCTCGAACGAAATGGTGTTCTTGATAACAATGAAATTCTCTTCCAAATAAACCCAAATTGAATGAGTTTGAATGAGGGGTATGGAAGATACAGCAATTTCTAAAAAAAAAAAAATCACCAGCTTCCCCCACCCTTATTACTGAAGATACGAAAAAAAGCCAAACTGGCGCAAAAATTAATGAACTTTTGATTTCTGTTGTTAAAACAGTATCTTAATATAGCGATTTCTTAAGAAAAGTTGAATTTTTAGCTATATCATCGTAATTGCGCCCCCTAGCGGTCATCCTAGAAACTTGAAAATAATTTCCATCAATTTCTCTTGGCCGATTTAGTGAAGAAAATAAAATCCCGAAGTCGTAAGGTCTATGGTTTCCATAATATCGTACCTGGCCGACCTTAGTGGGACACCTGGTATAAAAATTTGCATCAACAATTTCATCAAATATTTTAAAATCTATTGATTTTAGAGACATAATTCAAATTCAAAAGTATTATATTTTTAACAAAATGGCAACTTTTTTCTAATTTAAACACCCTATGAAATAGTTGGGATCCTGTATATCACTTAAAAGGGACAGTTATTTTTGCACCTGAGAGTATGTCTGAACATTTCTCTCTAGGATTTCGTACATTGGTTAGACCAGGCATACTTTTTCAATGGTTGATATGTATTATGGGGTTCATAGGTTAAAGTATTTTCTTTCAGTTTAGTACACTGGCGTAACTAGCCATCTGACCTAGGGGGGCCTAGGGTGGGCCTGGCAGAGGCGCCGATTTTTGAAAGTCCTCATAGGCGCAGGATAATATTTTTATAAATTTGTTTATAGGCAGAGGCGAAATTTTTTTTCCGGATGCCACGCCTAAAAACGTCTTTTTTATAGTGTACATATTTTTTCATTTTTTTTTCTACGAGCGTGCGAAAAGTGCTTTTTTCTGCACGCATTTTAGGCCATGAAAATATCACATCATTAAAAAGCGAGGAGTGAACAGATGCCTGTTACTTTTATGTCCTAAAATGCCTTATGTCCCGATTATTATCAAAGAATAGAGATGGAGAATAGCAACATTAGCAATATAAAGTAATAGAGCATAGAATTGACCACAAATAACGAAAGGACAAAATACCAATACCTCCCTAATCTAAGACTAATTCGACTTGTATAATTCTTATACAAAGTTGTGTAAATTTAAATTACATACACTTGGCTAATCATAAAACTGCTACACATTTTCCTATTGTGTTGTATTATGTAAATCAACCTTTTTTATCACCTCAAAAATAACGAAAAGAGTCACCTTTGAACCAAACATAACATAAAAACATGTTGCATTTACTTTTGTTCAGCTTTGACATTGACAAAAACTGTCTGACCTAAGTTTTTCACAAGAGACTTTTTATTGATGAGCCTGACACACTAGGCAAATTTGAAAAATATATATTGCCTGTACGTTTAATGTTTGGCCAAGTGTACCAAGTAAAATTTTCATTTTTCACATCATTTTTCCAACGGTGATCAAGAGCCGGCAATAATCCAAATATGAACTATCATAAGTAGTGACACAATTTAAACAAAAATGCAATAGGAATGCGACAATGTGATGTAACACTTGCGAAGCAAAATTCAAACGAGAAGGCAAAATGAATGTGACACTTGCAAAGCAAAATTTGAACAATTTCTACTTGGTAAATCTCAAACTTCTTCTTGACCTAAATAGGTACCAAGTAAAATTTCCATTTGTTACATCATTTTTATGAGGATGATCAGGAGCCGGTAATAATCAAAATATGAACTATCATAAGTAGTGACACAATTTAAACAAAAATGCAATATGAATGTGACAATGTGATGTGACACTTGCGAAGCAAAATTCAAACGAAAAGGAAAAATGAATGTGACACTTGCAAAGCAACATTTGAACAATTTCTAATTGGTAAATCTCAAACTTCTTCTTGTCTCAATCAAGTACACTTGGCCAATCATACAACTGGTACATATTTTCCCATTGTGTTGTATTGAGTGAATCGACCTCTTTTTTATCACCTCAAAAATGATAAAAAGGGTCAAGTCAGTATCATCTTTTAACCAAATATAACCGGTGAATTCACCCATGAGTTAGCTATCTTTATTTAGTAAATGGAAAATGACAATGACCGACATAGAATGGTGGATCCATCGGTAAAATTTGATGAGAATAAAAACGCAGGATTTAAAGTCTGTTTTTTTTTTAAAGATAATTTCCCAAGTCAAAAATTTAGTAACTAATGTCTGCCCAACGACTTTGTGTCTACGGGGCAACGGTAAGGGGAATGCAGATGTAAAAAAAAAATGGCTGATTTCATTCATAAAATACCCAGCTGCGTGCGGAACTTTTTGGAAGTCTTATCGTATTGCAACTCGTACACGAAAATCGATAATGACCAAACCCCCGCCACTGGATATTTCAATATAAATTGATATTCCAAGATGGGAGGATAAAATGACGGAAGCCCTAGCCAATAGTGAGACGTAAGGTGACATTAGCTCATTGACAACCGCATGGTTCCCCATGGCAACGGCGATCCTGCCAAAAACTCCACCAATCAGGTTCATCCAGGCCGGATGCTTGCCAAATTGTCAAAAGCTGATGGTATCTTTAGAAAATGTTTATTTTTCACAATGGACAAAATTGAAGAAATCAGTTATTAGGATAAGAATAGATCTAAGATCCACGTTGAAATATTCAGCGTTATATTTGGTATCTATATTTTGTTATTAAAAAATGGATTTTCAAATGAACTATACATGCCTAGTATTTTCGCTTTTTTATAATTAAATGTGGCAACATCCCACATTTACGTCCGGATTCCTTCCGTAGACTCAGAACCGCAGAGCAAACAATATGTTGGCAATACAAGCCTTTTCTACATAAAAATTTAAAAGCATTGAAAATTTTACATTGTATTGCCAACATAATGTCAATTTGACTTTTATCTTTTAAAAAAAAACAGATTTTACCCAAGAATCGTAAACTCTACAGGATTGCTCAATCCCATAAGACAAACGTTCATAAAAACATCGAAGATGGCGGTATGCGAATGACGTCACGCAGTCCTTGATCGGTTTGTGTTTTTTATGACAGTGCACTATCCTTGCATTTTCAAACGTGAAAAATTGTTATTTTGAGGTTATTTCCTTTGAAAACTGTATTTTGTAATTAATTAATTTATTGATTTTAAAATTAGCAGACTTCAAAAGCTTGTGTCCTTGAGGCTTGAGTGGTTGGCTAATTGCTAATTAGAAAGACGAGTTTGTTTGCTTTTGTTTATCAATTAGCCAAACATATTGCCAAAAAGTCAAAAAAACGAAGGGCTGGAGTCAAGCTGGCCCCCGGATTCGTTTCAATGTTTTTTTTGTGTATGAAAATGAGCACAATTCGCATAAATACTGGCACAATTGAGCACAAAACGGGCACAATTGACTACAGTTGAGAAACAGTAGAAAACCAAATGTGGAGTGCCGAGCCGGTTTAATTTTTGCATTTCAATATCAAAATATAAGCGAAACGGGGTTGCAATAGTGTGCTTTATTTTTTACTGACCCTACCTAGGTACTTCTCAATTATTATTCATTAATTTAATAGGTACTAGAACGATTTAATATAGACATTCAAAGTGAGCTTATTTCACAAAGCCAAATAGTGATACCTAATTTAGATTCTCATAATCATATTCCAGAAAAACATTGCAAGTTTCCCATATTTTCCATGCGTTTTCATAGTAAACGCGCCAGTAAAGGAATTTATTTACATTTTACATATTTATTTATTCACTCTTCACAAACCCTAATTTTTATTAGTAATTACATGCAAAGGAAACTTACAACTAAGTAGATATTTGATTTATAAAAAAAAAGCAAAACAAATGCTTGACTAGGAAATACTAACTAGCAATACACACAAATAAAAGAGCGATGTCCTGATACAACAAATCCAGTATTATAAAACCAGAAAATGCTTGGGGTTTTCGCGAGTATTTTCAGCCACGAGTCTTATATGCTTACACACATTAAATGAAACTTTAAATTTACACTTATAACACTAGATAAATCCGAATTTACGATAAAATAGTTGTCAGCACAAACTAAACATCATTCGTATCAGCAGCCATCTTGAAAATCCGGCATGCGCGTGACGTCACAGCAATTGTGAACAAATTTAGCCGATTGAGCAATCCTGTAGAGTTTACGATTCTTGGATTTTACCTTTGTTCATCTTTGACATTGACAAAAACTGTCTGACCTAAGTTTTTCAGAACAGACTTTTTGTAGTTAAGCCTGACTCACACTAGGCAAATTTGGAAAAAATATATTGCCTGTACCAGTTTTATGTTTGGCCAAGTGTACATGATACTGATATTACCACACGAAACGGAATGACCATTAAATACGTTTGTACTTTCGTATTCTCTACGAGAGCTCCGAGCACCCATGAGAGGTTGCTCATGGAAGCACCTGCCCCAATGCCCCCTTGTAGTTGGGGCCAGTGGTCTAGGGCCTGTTATTGCGACTTATTGGAATCTTTAAAAAAGTAGAACAGTGCAATTATAGGCTATAAGCTGACTAAACCGGGCTTAAATCACTTACCTAGCTAACCCAGCTTATCAGCCACTGTAAAGTATATATCAGAAACACCGATTCACGGATTCACAAGAAAAATATTTTGTCAAACTCCCAAATTAATCTGTTATATTGCTCATGCTAATTTAATAGCTTTGGTATACTATATCACTTCTGCCATTGCAATTTGCACTGACCTTTGGGTGGCACAATTGCACACAGCCCGTTAGTTGGTGGATCGGAGAATCGAATGGGGTCGATCGGGATCGCCGCGCATTACCGCTCAAATTTAGTAGGCAATAACGTAATAACATAAAATTATAATAGGTAACGTAACCTTCATAAAATACCAAATTATTAAAGTTTTTTCTGGGGGGGGGCCTAGCAACGTCTAGGGGGGGCCCGGCCCCCCCAGGTCCCCCTGTAGTTACGCCACTGGTTTAGTACTACTCTTGTGACCAATTTAACACTTTTGCCTGTTCTGGGGCCCCGCAGGACCCCCAAAATCACGACGAGGTCCCCCCGCAACAAACGGGACCTTATAGTTACGCCACTGATCGCCAAGGTGGTTAGAGAAATGACATGCCGTTTCCTAACCCAGTTACAAAGTGACGTCGTCGATACCACTCGAATTTGAGCTGTATGTTGCGGTTTGTTGAACCGGAGCCACGTGAAAAGGGCTAAGCCTTTTTGATCGGTAGATTCGGTTGACAGAGTGACAGACGTGGCCGAATTTTAGGAACCGCGTTTTATAACCTAAACCAGATTTCAGGAGTAGTTTAGTAGTTAGGTTACGGAACGGGAACCGGAAAAAATCCAGAATCTTGGTTAACTAACGGAACGTCACGTCGCCTTAGATTATGTTTGCTTATCTAGGGAGATTTGCTTTTTTTATGTCACTAAATATAGTCAGCATTCGCCCTAGCAGCAAAGCCATTTACAACAACGAATTCGAATGTTCTGGCAAATTACAAATCCGCCTCACGGAAGATAAAGAAAGGATCGCAAGGCAGAAGGAATTCAAACACAACTCTTTGACGTAGGCTGTTTGCACCACAGGCTATTGAGCTATGATTCATTACGACCGCTGCGCTGGCGCAAACAGTTGACGACACCGTTGGTGACGTCGTCAACGGTGCCATAACGTATGACCTTGACTTCAAAAATCGTGGCCAATAAGCAATCCTGTGACTATAATAGTAGTATGAGTGTGTAATATCCTCCGATTTTTAGTAGCGTGTAGCGTGATACTAACTTCAGATTCAAATATCGCAATCCTTTTCTTCAAAATCGACAATTTTTTAAGCTGTGCAAAAAACTCCGGCGCTGAAGTGAAAGCAAAAGCTTTTACGCAGCGCTACAAGTTTAGCTGAGCTTACTAGAGCAAGAGCAGTATCAGTTGCTGAGACCGGCGCCTGAATTTACCCGTGTCTGAACATCGAACTATAGGCTTTTATGTTATATTTAGGATGACGTCATCGAACAAAGATAGACAATGTTGTCAATGCCATTTTTTTTCTTATAATTTACCAGAAAGTCATGTGTCAATAACTCTGACGACAGCTAAAAATAACAAAATGAAAATGTTTATACAAGTCATGCAACGTTGCGCGCCGTTGCGAACCAAAAACATCTGAAATTCCCCTACTATAAATGAGTTAAAAAGTACTTTTAGTATTGTTAGGTTGGCAGCAGAAACTTACTAAATGTGACGTCATCCTAAATATAGCGTTAAAATCCTATATAAGTTTCAGGTTCATTTTCGTTATCTGTTTTTGAAGTGAAACTTCTGAACGCGCGCTAGGAGTGAAATTTCAAGGTCGTGACACACGAGCTAGCGATACGAAAATCCGTCACGAATGTCACGATATATTTTTCCAAGAATATTTTCACTACACACAACAAATACTACATGATTGCTCATCGGCCTCGATTATTGGAATCCAGGTCATATAGTGTTGCACCGTTGCTGACGCCATCAACGGTGTCGTCAGCTGTTTGCGCCAGCGGTCGCAGTTTAAAATATAAATATAAAAATATATTATTTAATTTTGATGAACATAATAGGCAAAGAGGACGATGCAAACTATTGTAAACGAGATCTAAAAAAGGGTTATTTTATGGCTGTTCGCACCGAACATTTTGAGGGAGGTTTAAAAACAACAATTTTTTATATCTCGTTTGCATCTTCCTATTTGCCTATTATGTTAGTCAAAATTAAATAATATTTCTCATCATAAATTTAAATTCTAAACTACGACCGCTGACGCAAACAGGAGGTCAGGGCAAGGCAAAATGTTAATCTTAATGAAGTCCAACTGTAGTGTGCAAATCTCCATAAGGCACCCCAGACCAGATGACGTCATCAAGTTACCCATTACCAGACAACCTATTAAAGACGTCTTTTTTTGTTGAACCGTGTTCCGTGTTTCAAAACGTTTCAAAACTGGTTCGATTGCTACGTCATCATATCGGATCAGTGGTGATCAAAAATGCCCCGTTTTAAAACAGAGCCCGTGACATCTCTAAAATTATTGTTTTGTGGTATTTTGAGGTCAGCTGCTCAACGTCTATTTTGAAACAGGCTGAAAGAGCGGTTCGAAACTGGTTGAACCGTTTCCGTATATGACGTCACCGTTGCAACACAAAAATGTAGCGTTTAAAAACGTTTCATAACATTTCAAAACATTCCGTCAGAAAAAGACGTCTTAACTTTAGGAGCCTAATAAAAGATGAATGATATTTCTGACACTTGACATTGCTGTAATGAGAAAAGACAGGAGAACTGCTATCGATTTTCCAAGTAAAACTATCGATAGTGTATCAAAATATCGATATATCGATAATTACTATGGAGAGTTTCCCACCTCTAAACCGGAGCCACGTGAAAAGAACTATAGCGTTTTCGATTGGAAAATTTAATGCGCATTGAGTGTATTTTCATCCTTTTTCATCAACCTCTAGAAGAAGAAGATAGATATTTAAAAAAACTGTACTTGATCTACCAATCGAAAACGGCATAAGTAAAAACTAGTGAAAAGTGATAATAATGGCGGCCCCCTATGCGTTACAAATAAATCGGATGCGCAGTCGTCTAAGCGCATTCTATTTCCCTCACATATCTCTGGATAATCCCCATCCCAAACCGGAACATGTGTTTTTGCGGATATTTTGGAGAGCAATGCAATTTTTTCTAGCAGGAGGCAACCAAGCTCTAAGCATAAAATAACTTCTTCGAATTCTTTAGGTTAGGATCGTTAGGAAGGTTAAATTTTATTGCCTTTTGGAATATAGGAAGTGCGCATGCCCGCTCCTCGAGCTTCATCTCGCGAGGTGGTGCTTGTTTGTGGAGTTAATTCTTTTCACTCTACTTGGCTCTACCCGAACGATGAAGAGCTTGCACTATTTGCTCCCAGTGGCAGAACCCGAACGATTTTGTTGTGAAAAGTGTCAAAGGAGTCAAAAGAGTTGTCAAGCCGAACTCACCTTATGAATACCGGGCTTAATCTTGGTTGTGAAACACAAACACTAAACAGACAGTTGGCAACCATGTTTAACTAGTCAAATTAAAACTGTCAAATGTCAGCTGGTAATTTGTTCAAATTTTAAAAACATTAGTTATACACTATTTATTAGTTTAAATAAAAATGTCTATTAAACAAGACCTTTTGCAGCTTTTAAAGCCATATTATCTGGTAAATATAATCCTTAGTTTATCCTTTATGGTGTTGAAAAGGATTCCTGGGGTTTGTAACTATATATTCAATACAGACAACTGCGAATTTGATGGGGTAAGATTCAATCTTCTCAATTATTATTAATTAACATTAACTTTATTAACTGGTTTCAGAAAGAAACGGAAATATTATTCTTCCTCCTTATAGTGGTAGTAATGAGGACCAGAAAAGCAGGAAGTGTTAATATGATAAGCTATTTGTCCTCTAGTTTCATTTACACAAAAATTGCTAATTTAATTTTATGGTTTAACGCTGATTATTTAATGGGAATTCTTTATGGAGTTTTGTTTATTTGTGAGTATACTTTTTCTAGAATATCCTTAATTGTCCATAACTTTGTCTTTGTAATTAACTAACAATAACAATAATTCCCTAAACAGTGCTCAAACTGTGGCTCAAAGCTCTGTCCTCAAGAATACTGCTCCATATTTATAAAACCAAAAGCATTCAAGTATTTCTGTATAATTGAAACTTGTATTTTTAGTGGGTGCTTTATTGGTACCAGAACCTACCTATGCAGGGCCTAGTAATGTGATTTACTTCCGAGGTGAACAAGGATTAACAGAACAAATTGCGTCAGATAAGGCCACTTGGTTAATCGCATTCTACACAGTTTGGAATCCAGCTTGTGTTAATTTTGCACCAGTTTTTTCCAAACTGAGCATTGATTATGGTCTAGAAAATTTAAAATTTGGAAAAATTGATATTGGAAGGTACCCCGAAGCAGGCCAAAAATATCATGTGAGCGACAGTAGTTTGAGCAAACAGTTACCAACAATTATATTGTTCCAAGAAGGTTAACAAATTTGTGATAATTTGAAATAAAAAAAAATATATAAAAATATTCAATTTCAGGAAAAGAAGCAATGAGAAGACCTATGGCTGATACCAAAGGAAAGTTAATTAAATTCCTATTCTCAGAAGAGAATATTAAATTGGCATTTGGTTTGAATAATTTGTATGAAAAAACAAAAAGTGAAGTCAAAGACAGCAATCAAATTGGTAATAAAGACAAAAAGAATAAATAGTAAGAGGTAGAATGTAGACCTTGTGTGAGACACTATTTGATTCGTCATTTGAGTAAATTGTAAAAAAAATACACCAAAGAGCGCAAAAAGTATTTCACAATATTATTCTAGCTACTGTTGTGCCATCTTTTCAGTGATTTTCATTTAAATATGTGTTGTATATGTGTGATTCCAATAATTTATTATAGTTGTAGTTGTGTTTGTCATTTGAGGCTCCAATGTTGAAATAAAACTTGCATTTTAAATTGAACAATTTATTTTCCATGTCCCAATGTGAATAACTCCATTCAACTGAAAAACTTTGATGTTCAATTGAAAGTTTGTTAATTTTATGTATCCAATTCAAATGGTTTGCAAAGCCACTGTAAACAGAACTAAAGGGTTGCCAATTTTGTTTTTTAATTTTTCTGGACGAGGTTAATAAAATATCATATGGAATGGCATTCTGGCCCCAGGGAAAACAGGCACCAGCAGGCCATTTTTTTTTATTGCAGAGAAAAATACTATGCATTCACAAACTTAAATAAATAATTCGGCAAAAAAAAAACATAGGTACCTACCGATATATAAACCAAAAAAAAAAAACGGAAAAATATTGTACCATTGTATAATAAGAGTGTCACTTTTTTAATTAAAAACAATTTAATTCCCTTTTTGAAATAATTGTTTTTGAAATGATTTTTAAAAATTATTAAAGCTGTGTGGCAGAGAACTTTGCCCACTTCCGTCGGAATGCAGAGACCAACAGATTCAGTTTGCTTTTCAAATTGCCTGAAGAAAATTAGCGAATCTTGATTCCCCATTTCCAATTTTTTGTTCGAAATAAGTGAATCCTTACACTGTATACACTTTGTTTTTTTATACAGCTTGCTGGCGCAATATCCTGCAAACATGGTTTCGGAGCAAGTCTCTAAATCTGTTTGTGTAGGGAAAAAAACATCAATTTCTTCATCACTTTCTGGATCTTGCTCATTTTCATTCGTGTCTATTGTAACATTTTCAGTGGGGTTAACATTTCCCGATTTTTCTATTTGTTTGTTTTTTTTCAATAATGGATCGTTTACGATTAAAAAGAAATCGTCATCCTCTTCACAATTAGATGACTCGGCAGAGCGCAATAAACTATTTATTGTTATTTGCCGAAATGTGACCCGGAATCGTTGGGCTGATGGATTACGGCAATATCCCCCATGTTGCCTAGCGACTGAAAATAAATTTTCAAGTACATCTTGGTTTAGCCGTGACGTCATAAGGTAGCACCGATTTTCCATTTTTTCCTGTTTGTGTAGCTGGAAAAAAAATCAGAACTATAAATTTTTGCAATTTGCAATATTGTAGTTTATTTTTATAAAATGAGCATTGAACAATAGGGGTGCGCCAAATTAATTTGGTTATGTTTTCTGTTTTATTTCATTACACCTTACGATTTGCTTGAAAAATTGAATTTTTATACGATCAACAATGCCATTGTATACACATTTTTACCGTTTCTTGACAACCAACTTAAATGATAATGACATTTATACCAATTTCAACATCACGTTCTCTTTGTTTCAGGAGGGTTTGTACTTTTAACATATTTGCCTTCCTTTTTTAATAAATAGAATTTGACTGAAACAATTCACTTTGTTTGAGTTAAATTTTATTTGTTCAAAATGGAAGGCAAATGATGTCAAAAGTACAAACCCTCGTGAAACAAACCTTAAATACGTAGGTACCTATAATAATTATTATTGTGAGAATTTCATATATTTGTCAAAACTGACATTCCAACAATAAACTGACATGTTTTCATTGTTGATTTGAACCAATAAAATTGGAATTACGCGATAATTTGCACAGTAACTGCTATTTTGAAATTTTTTGAAAATAATTTAAACTTTTGATTCATTAAATTCTCAATAGTAATTAAACAAGTGCAATGTAAATTATTGATAATTTTTGGAAAATTTGCCCGAATGCAAAACGCATGCATGAGTGCAAATTTTTCGAAAATTACTCTATATTCAATCTTTTTTTCTGTCAGATCTTCTCTTTTAAAAACATTAATCAATTATTCTCTTCTTTCTTGAGCTAACAAAAATTATAAATATATTTCCATTGCACGAGTTGTATTTAATGAGAGAATTTCATAAATCAAAAATTTAAATCGTTTGTCAAAAAATGTCAAAACACCAGTTCTCGCACCAGTTACTATGCAATTATCTGATAATTTGGTGCAAATTATAGCGTAAATTCTAATATGATTGGTTCGAATCAACAATCAAAACATGTCAGTTTATTGCTGGAATACCAGTTTTGACAGATGTATGAAGTTCTCTCACAAAATACAGCTCGTGCAATGGAAATATGTATATCTATAATTTTCGACAATTTTTAAATCATGCGTTTTTTACTGAAAAAGGCACCCGTGGAGTACGTGCGCTCGTTCTCTTTTTCAACTAAAAAAGCGTTCGGACAAACTTCCCAAAAATTATGGATAATTTCCGTTGTACTCGTTATATTTATATTGAAAATATAATTTATGGTATGAAATTTGATTATAAATGAATAGGTACAGCAATAAAAATACTTACCAATAAAATAGCATTAATTGTTTGAATGAATCCATCGAAACAAGGAGGTCGAGTGTTCTTTCCAGTCGAAACATTTTCCTTCCTTAAAGCTTGGAATATTCCTCTTGCTTTTAGAAGAGTCTCCTCAATTTGTGGGCTATCCCCTGATAAAGCTGATTTATAGGGATTTTTGTTAAATTTCATGTCGCTATTCAAACAATCAAATAAATTATTGATTAGCTCGATGAAATCAGCAGTCGCAGAAGCCGTTCCTGATTTTATATCTCCAGTTGAAATAGCTGTTTTCAATGCAGCTGCAACTCTTCCGCTAAATAATTGAGCTGCTAGTTTCACAGAGAGTTTCTGGAAAGGATTTGGATTCAAATGTGCAGTTGTTAGTTTTATAACAGACTGGGCACAGTTTTCTGAATCTATTTTTAGCAGTTCCTCCACATCTTTCAAACATATTTTGCTATTATTTAAAACATAATTGCCGTTAATTAAATTATTCCTTATATTTTTTATTAGATGAGGGACATCAAAAATGGCGAATATAGGTTTATTCCTAAACATAAAATAGGGTTTATCTTTGGTGACCCCAAGTAGTTTTATGCAAGATTGATTATTTGTGCCTTGGTCACATACTATGGCTTTTACAATCAAGCCACAATCTTCCACAGCTTCTACTGTTTTCAAAATAATTCCTTGAAGATTTTGTCCCTTTGTTTGGCTGCTTGAAATAAAATATGCCAATGGCAACTTCCAACGACTGTATAAGCCTCTAGCCATGAGTACCAAAGACTCTTTACCTATTTTATTGGACCTGCCAAATACTCCCAAATCTTCAAAACCCTCAATACAGTCTAATGCCTTATTGTAGACCAGCCATTTTTTTATTGCCATCTCATCAAACGCCAAAACACAATGTTTTTCGTGATCTTCCATATAGCTCACTCTCAATTTCAATTGATTTAGGTAACTTTTGTTAAAGCCTGGTAGAAATTTATTGCCTTGGATCCAAGATTTTATAGTGGCAACTGAGGGCAATTTAATTCGCTGTTGCAATAGATGTCGGTAAGCATGGGGAGCTCTATAATATAAACCTAAGGCAAATTGTTTTTCAGCTATACTCCATTTTCCTTTTTTTTTCTTAAACTGCATGTATGTAATGGTTTTTTGTTGTCGGGATGAGAATTGAAAAGATGACAATACACTATTAAGGAGATTATGACCTTTTCGCCCTTGGTGATATTTTTTAATTTTGCGATTTCGCGATTTCAACGACGTCACTTCTTGCTTCAATGCAGCTACCTTTTCTTTTAGTTTTTTTAAGGCGGCACTATCCTTATCAGACACCCGGTATATAGATTTTCTCTCTAATTTTTTGGGAGTGTCTAAATTTGACAGATGCTCCACTGACCATTGCTGTATTGGAGAAGCTGTTATAGAGCATTTGGAAGGGGAAACAACGTCTAACTCTTCGTGAAACAACTTTCGTCTTTTTGGAAGATCTTCTAAATCTAGACTGATTTTCCTTTTTACCGCATAGGTTCTCTTAGGCGTCAAAACCTTTAAGTCATCGTTAGGGCTTTTATGACAACCAAAACGATTTGGTAAAGCATCGGGTCTGAAAATATATATATGAATTAAATATCTTTGTATCAAGAGGTCTTGTCAATAGCTAACCTTAATAACTTGGATTGTTCTGTCAGGTAACAATCTTTTTCGAAATGATCGGAGCAAATCACTTTTGTTCCCAAAGAGTGGGGGCTTAAGCGAAGTAGATCAGGATTCCCTAAAAACCATAGTATTTATTAACACCCTGTATAACACCGCGCATGCATAAAAAGTTCCCGTGTGAATTTGCTGGAAGTTTAAGCAACATGAATATTTACGGAAATTTCCCTTGTGCAAATTACACTGGAAATTTTGCATACAAGTTTTCAAAATTAATAAGTGGAAATTTTTGGAAATATCCCGGAGACAATTTCTAGAATTGTCATTTTTGGCATTGAGGACCGCTTTTCCATTTAAAACGCATTGATGTCAGAAATCTGTCAAAGTGTATATTTTTTGACAAACACAACTTATATGGAAGAGATCTCAATAACATTCACCATCAAAGAAAAAATTTGACACAACGTAGTAAATAAACTTCAAACTTGGGAAATTTCCAGTAGTAATATAACTAAAATATTTAAGGAAATTTTTGAAAATTTTGTCTGAGGCCAATTTTTTAACAAAATCATGAGTGCATAGCGCCTGAAAAAATCCCGAACCCGAAGGGTGAGGGATTTTTTCTTTGGCGCTATGCACGAATGGTTTTGATTAAAAAAATTGTCTAAAAACGAAATTTTTAAAAATTTCCCTTAGGAAATATTCTATGCACGTGTATTTTGATAGGAAATTTCCCGAGTTTGAAGTTTATTTACTATAAGTTGTGTCGAATATTTAAATTATGGTGATGTGTTCTGTGATGGTGATTGTTATTGATCTTTCCCATTTAAATTGCGTTTGTCAAAAAATATACACTTTGACAGATTTGTGACATCAATGCGTTTTAAATGGAAAAGCTGATCTCAATGCCAGAAATGACTACCTAAAGGTGGGATTCCGACGGACGCCGCGCGGCATTGTCGCATTGGAAATTGCACCCGGAAATATCCCGCTCATCAGGCACGGAAAGAAATGCTTTGATAAAATGAATCAAATCGACTTATTGAAATAAGAAATACCATAATCTATGCCAAATAAATTAATTTAATCTAAAATGGAATAAAACAAGAAAAAAACTGACAGATATTAGCGTTTTAAGATTAATCTGCTAATTTCGCTTACGATTAATAACATCAAATTGAAATTAATATCAATAGATACAATTTTCTTGTTTTTATGCTTAAACTGCTAAATCTCATCAATTTTTTTCTTGGGACATCAAAATTTAGATTGATTACAGAAAACGCTTTTCTTAAATCAATCAAACATTAAAAATCGAATTGATGTACCTCCCATGATTAATTTTTGCAAGAAATTTGCTCAAATTAACTCTCAGATTATACTATTTTAGCTGTATTTGATAATAGTTTAACTAAAGGATAATATCTGATTTATCAACAAGATCAATTTGAGAAATTGAGATTCCTAGTGTCTGGTAAAATAAGTTCTATCAAAGTTATCTCAACAAGCATCATAGTCAAATTTTTTACATATTTCACAGATCTATACATTTCCAAATCAAATCAATTAGGAATGAATTACTAGGTACATTGATTTAAAATATTTTAGGTTTCAACACAGAATAATATGGGCATTAATTTACTTTTGATCTATATGGTTTTGATGGGATCAATAAAATAAATGCTTAATATCTATGATATTTTAAATTAATGTATTCCAGAAAAAAACAGTGAACTGAAAACAATCAAATATATAACTATTTCTATCCAATTTTTGCTACGATTATCAAATATTTGACCAAATTAATAAAACTCTTCTAGAATCGAGCCATTATTTGGCTTAATCTATAATATAAGGAGTAAATCAAGCAAATACCTATAAGTTTTTCTAACGGTTTTGGCTACTTGAGTTATTTTTCATTTGAAAATATTTTAGTGTGTGGTGTTTTGTTGGAGGAAGAACGTCTCTCCTGTTTATGTGGAGTGCACGCCGCACTCGGTCCACAGAAAAAAACTTGTCTAAGTTGTCTTTGTGTATTTTTTCGTACTCTCGCACCCGTACTCGTAGTGCCACGCAGTGCTAACTGGCAATAATAAATTATTGAGTTTTGTGAGTGATATTTGTGATATTTGTTTCTTTATGGGAGAGAAATTGAAATTTCCAGTAGAAATGAACATTTCATCTGTATTTTTGTAAAAAAAACCTACTAATAACATAGGGTGTTACGGAGTTTTGGAATTGTGTTTTTTATTTATATACAAGGAAATTTATATTTTTAATTTGGTTCCTGTAAGCTGATTAATTTGCTTTTACACTAAAGACTTATAGCCGTATGCAACATCATCTTTTAATTTTAAAAGCACTTTTAGCCTATTTTGTCACTTTTAAAAAAAATTAGTCTTAAGCAATTGACTTTCAAAGTCGCTTTTAAAGTTGAAAGAGGATGTTGCATACGGCTGTTATTATTTTCTTATTATCTATAAACTATAAGGTATAAATTGTATTCCTTTTGAGAAGGTTATTTAGGTTAAGTTAATAGGAGATAATAATAATTTAGTATTCAACATTGTAAACGAATGCAGAATAAATAATAATTAAACCGAAATCTCATTTTATTGTTACTATTTTCCCACCACCACCGCTAATTACGAAAATCAATTGGCCAGCAATCAAATATTGAATGCACATAATCAAAAGATTTGATAAGTTGCACTCAATTATTAGATATATAACATCAAAATATTGCAAGAAGTAATCAAATTATTTGATAAATTTTATCCTAATTATTTGTCAATTTGCTATCTTTCGTCATATCTTTTTCTAAAATCAATCATATATTTAGCAAATATTATCTACAATCAACTTGAACTGATCCAAAAATTGCTTGATACTATTCAACACTTAGCTAAATTTAAGAATATATAAATTATATTCAGGAATATCCTAGACAAATTTAATTTTATTTTTGCTAATAATAATCAAATTTTGGTTGTTATTTATTGGAACTCATTTGCTGCTACTTATCATGGTTTGCTATATTTTAGCAGATTTTAGCTTAACAAGTAAATCAATCCAATCATTTATCGATATTAATCTAAATTTAGATTGACGCTATATTGATCAAAAATTTGATTGTAATACTACCCTACTGGATTAATAGTATCCAAAATTTCTTTCCGTGGGGATATTTCCACTTTTCAATTTTCGAAAATTACGAGGTAAATTTCCAGTTAAATATGCACAAGGGAAATTTCCTATCAAAATATAACACGTGCATAAAATATTTCCTAAGGGAAATTTCAAAAAATTTCGTCTTAAGACTATTTTTTTGAACAAAACCATTCGTACATAGCGCAAAAGAAAAAATCTCTTACATGATTTTGTTAAAAAATTCGCTTCAGACAAAATTTTCAAAAAATTCCGGAAACATTTTATGCATAGTTATATTACTACTGGAAATTTCCCTTGTGCATATTTAACTGGAAGTTTACCTCGTAATTATCAAAAATTGATAAGTTGAAATATCCCTGGTGAGCGGGATATTTCCAGGTGCAATTGCCATTGTCATTTTTGACATGGATACCCGCTTTTCCATTTAAAACGCATTGATGTCAGAAATCTGTCAAAATGTATATTTTTGACAAACGCAATTCAAATGGGAAAGATCAATAACAATCAGCACCAATAAAAAAAATCGACACAACGTAGTAAATAAATTTCAAACTCGGGAAATTTCCTATCAAAATATAACACGTGCATAAAATATTTCCCAAAGGAAATTTTATAAAATTTCGTCTTCAGCCAATTTTCAAAAATTTCCGGAAATATTTTATGCACTAGTTATATTACTACTGGAAATATCCCTTGTGCAAATTTACCTGGAAATTTTACATCCAAAGGGTTAAGTTCAATCAGTGACCTTTTTTTAAATTTATTGCAGCAAGCCTTGAAAATGAAAATTTATTTACTTACCACAATTAATTATCCACTTATTCAAATGATCCTCCCCAACGCGATTTACCGATGGAAATCGGTGGTACGTTACCGTTGGGTTGCGCCACTTTGAGTGTTCGCAGCTGGCATAAACACACACAGACATTATTTTTCCAAAAATTGGAAAACTAAGGAGTCACTAATCAACAAATTATAATAAAAAGTTCAAATATAAATTGCAAAAATGCGTCCACGAAAAAACACTATAAATCTTACACCTCGTTAAGCACACATACAATGACACCATGAACCGAACGAAGCGCAATACAGAATAAACCAATTTGGATAAATTGGCATAAGGAAAATATCCTAAAATCTGAACTTTGGCAAAAAACCATTATAAAGCCATTAGTTCAATTTTGCATTTCAAATTTTAAATACAAACCAGGTAGGTACGATTGAAATAAGAGTCCTCTATTGTCGATTAGTTTACTGTTTAGTTGAAAAAATATTATTTTACGAAATATTATTAAACGCATTCACCATCTATCAACAATATTGATCTTATTAGTTTCCGTCCTGTAATGTAGGTGGAGACGTTCAATTAGGGATGGTTACTGAGGGAGAAACCTAGGCATAGCGAATATCTTACTAGAACTCTTATTATACAATGATTGTACCTAACACTTGCGGAAAAAATCATTTTCCGCACTTGTTAGGTAAATAGCTATTTCCACTTCACTTCATGAACATGTGAAAAATTTAAGGAAAGTATTTGAGAGACTCAAGAAATTTAATTTGAAAATACAATTAGACAAATCAGAATTCCTACACAAGACAGTCGAATTCTTAGGACACGTAATTACACCAAATGGAATAAAACCGAATCCAAAAAAAAATTATGGAATTAAAAAATTCCCAATACCAAAGACGTTGAAGGAAATAAAATCATTTTTAAGATTCGTAGGTTATTACCGAAAATTCATAATGAATTTTGCCAAATTGACCAAACCAATGACATCTTGTTTGAAAAAAGACAAAAAAATAATACATAATGCAGAATTTCTTAATAGAACTTGTAAAAATGTATTAATAAATATTACAACATCCTGACTTTAGGAAACCTTTCTTATTGACAACCGATGCCTCAAACTATGCGATTGGAGCTGTTTTATCTCAAGGTTCTGTCGGAGCTGATCTTCCCATTGCATACGCATCAAGAACTTTAAACCCAGCTGAATGTTATTATTCGACGATTGAAAAAGAACTTTTAGCAATCGTATGGGCAACAAAATATTTTCGACCTTATCTTTTTGGTAGAAAATTCACAATCTTGTCAGATCACAAACCTCTACAATGGCTATTTAATGTTAAAGAACCAAGTTCTAAATTAGTCAGATGGCGACTAAAACTATCCGAATTTGATTATGAGATCAAATACAAAAAAGGAACATTAAACATGAATGCAGACGCACTATCAAGAACTCCTGCAATACAACTTCATGCCATTCAAAAATCAGATCCAGATGCCAGATTAACATTTTCAGATGAAGAATTTCATAAAAAATTAGGATTAATGCTGAAAGATACACCATTATGTAATGATGAAATCATAGCAAAATACTTCACAGATTCTAAAGTAGGTATATCTTCCTAAACAAAGCGAGATAGCTAAAGAAAAAGAGAAAACAATGTCTGAATCATCTCAATCAACAAAGACAGCATCAGAAAAGGAACCTGAAGAGGAACCTAAAAAAGAAAAACCTAAAATAAAGATATTATCACAATAAATAATACCTCCAAGAAAAGAAAAAAAAGAAATTCTCATAGAAATAGGAGAATCTTCGAAAACTCAAAAAAGTAACAGACAAATAACACCAACCGTTTGTTCTTCAACAATTTCAGCCTTGTCTGAAAATGATCAAACAATACATACGTCTATGGAAAATCCAATATTAGGAGCTCCATATACTAAGAAACATGTACCTAAATGTATTTGGAAATCAAAATGTATTTCGATATTCCAATAATAACACAATTAGAAAAGAGATAATCAAAATATTTGGTAATAAAAAGAGAATAATATTCTTCTTACCAAATAATCCAACAACATCACAAATTACTAATTTTGTAAAGGAATACATGCCAGCTGGTATTTATTGCCTTCATTTCCTAAATAAATCTTTAGAACCTATTGTAATACGAGCATTACAAGAATCGTTTAATTCGAATTCATTTAATTTGTACATCTCAAACTCTTTATTCCAAGTATGAACGTCAACCATACAAAATCATATTCAACCCAACACCCATTGGTACGAAACCCTTCGAACATATTTATTGTAATAACCGCGAGAAATAAAAGTCACTACTACTGAATGGTCTACTTTATTGAGGTCTGAAAGTACAGGGGCCTACGTAACCTCTACTCATGTTGGGGAATGGTAGCAGACTGTCCGCTGTCGAGTTCAGAGTTCAGTCCTCACAGGGTGGAGGAGTCACGTCATGACGTTTGACATCAAGGTTCCGAGCGTGTAGTTTGTAGCGTTTTCTTTAGCCTGGTCTTGACTCTGGGTGAACTCATTGTCGATTACCACACCCTCACACTCAGAATCTTTCTGGGAGTGCGCCTTTAATACATTCCTTAAAACCTTAAAGCTAACAAAGCAATTTTGAGAAAACATAAGTTACTAAAATAAATTACTTAGGGGATTTACAATTTATAAAATACCTCTGTGTCACCTGCAAAGAACAAAAAAAAATTTAATCCCCATAAAATTTTACATAGACCAATCCAATAGTCAAAACCTTAAAATTATGTATAAACAAAAGTGCACAATTTTGAACGCCTTAAAAAAAAAGGTTTCGTTAAAACAAAGGAACTTAATTAAACAAACATAAATAAAAGGACAAAAGACAAAAGGATTGTTCTCATAAATTCGCTAATTTTAACCAGAATATTGAACAATATGAATTGAAATTTCACTGGAAAAAGCATCTCAAGTATCTGAGTCAGACTCTGAGTTGAGATGATAATCAGCCAATTTTATAGGGCTTCTGACTTTTCTTTTTAGTCTGCTGGAACTTGTGTGGGGTGTTGATAGGGAGCCCTCCCCAATCTGCTCCCCCGTCAAAAATCTCTGTGATAGCTTAGTTACAGGAGTGTCTGGAGACTCAGAACTTGAGGCCCTAACAGTTTCATAGCTAGAAATTGACTTAAAACTATTGTTATTTGAGCTATTATTATGGAAGTTGATGTCGCCATCTGAAGTTTGTGGAGACTCAGGAGTGTTTTGGGAGAGATTGAGGCTACTTTCATTCGAAATTTTATTTGTTTTTAAGTGAGTGATGGGTAAATTAATGAAATAGCTTGGACCAGCTTTGAATGAGTTATTTTGTGCAGGCCGTGGTTGCACCCTGGGCTCTTCAGAGTCCGTACAAGGTTGGATTTGATTAATGTGTCTTTTATATGTATGTCCATTACTTGTCACGCATCGAAAAACTGATCTTCCGATTTGTTCAACGATTTGCGCCCTGATCCATTTCTGGGTGTTTCTTACACTGTAGTTTCTGATATAGACTGCTGATCCAGTTTTGAAGTATGGGCGATTTTTGCCTCCAAAATTTTTCTTTTGTGCCTCTTGGTGGTTGAGTTTTTTGTGCCAGGTTTCGTCTTTGGGTTTTTCTGTGATTTCTCTGGCATTTTTTTTTTCTGTGACCTGACTCAATCTCGTTCTTATTGTCCTTCTCCCGAACATCATTTCTGCAGGTGTTTTTGCTGTGACGCTGTGAGGCGTGGTCCTGTAAGTGAATAGTATTCTTGACAAAATTGTGCTCGCTGGAATGCCTTGGTTTTTAGGGTCTTGAAAAGCTGTTTTTAATTTATTTTTGATTGTTTTTACGCCATTTTCTGCCATTCCATTGCTCTGGGCATGATATGGTGGGATGGTAATGTGTTCAACGCCGTTTTTTTTGAAAAATTTCTTTATGTGTTCCGAGACCAGCTGAGGTCCATTATCGCTCACCACCAATTTTGGCAAACCAAACCTCGCAAAAACCTCTCTTAGAACGTCCTCTGTCTTCTGCGACGTTGTATTGCTTATTTGGAATACTTCTACCCATTTTGAAAATGAGTCCACCAAAATGAAGTACATTTTGTTGTTAACTGGACCAAAAAAATCGATGTGGATTCTGTCAAAAGGGGCTTCACTTAAAGGCCATGGGGTTAACTTTGCTTTCGGCGGATTTTGTTTGTTTTCCAAACAAAGGTTACAAGACTTAATCAATCATGTTCTCAATTTCAACATCAATGCCAGGCCAATATATATATGACCTAGCCAGGGCTTTGGTTTTTGAAATTCCAAAATGGGACGAATGAAGCTCCAGGAGGAATCTCTGTCTTAATTCTGTTGGTATGACAATTCTATGACCAAAGAACAAAACATCATTATCAATATGAAGGTTTTCCAGCCTATGGAAATATGGTTCAAGGAAGTCTTTTGCGTGTTTTGGCCAATTTCTGGTTTTTAACCTTTTCATTACTTCTAGCAGTTCCTCATCATTTCCGGTGCATTCCCTAATTTCATCATTGTTCACTGGCCATGAATCCACCGTTTCTGTGAAGTTTAGGTAGGAGTCCCGCAGGTTCTCTGGCTCTTTTGTAGCTAGGGGCTTCCTTGATAGGTAATCTGCTATGGGATTTTGGGAGCCCTTGATATGTTCGATTCTGTAATCAAACATAGAGAGGAACGCCGCCCATCGCTGCAACCTGTTTGCTGCTATTTGAGGAATTCCCTTGTGCTCACCGAAGATTGTAACCAAAGGCTTATGATCTGTTCTCAGAATGAAAGGGGAACAAGCCAGATAATCGAAGAACTTGTTCAATGCAAAATAAATGGCCAAACCTTCCAAATGAATCGTGGAATAATTTTTTTCCGAACTGAGAAGGGTTGGAAACACACGCAATTATTCTTTCTTCTCCGTTAATGAGGTTACTTAGTACTGCGCTGATGCCTTTGGAGCTAGCGTCTGTTGTAACCACAATAGGATATTTTGGGTTGAAATGATAAATTGTGATGTCTTGGGCCATGATTTTCTTTATTTTCACGAAGCTCGCCTCACATTCTCGCGTCCATGAGAATCGTTGATTTTGCTTCAAAAGTTCGTAAATTGGGCTCAAAATTTTTGCCAAATTGGGGACAAACTTTGCATAATAATTCACCAATCCTATGAAACTACGAACTTCGCTTACATCTTGAGGTCTTTCTGCCTCCGTGATAGCTTGAACTTTACTGTCCATCTTTTTTAAACCATGTTTATTTATTTTAAAACCCAAATAACAAATCTCTTTCTCAAAAAATTTGCACTTATCTCTTCGCACAGTAAATCCTGCCGACTGCAATCGTTCAAAAACCAATTTTAAATTCTCATAATGTTGTTCTTCAGATTCCCCTGATACTACAATGTCATCCAAGAAAACTGCTACCCCCCTGATGCCCTGCAAAGTCTGTTCCATGATTTTTTGAAAAATACTAGTGGCTGGCGTAATGCCAAATGGCATTCTTTTGACCTTGAAAAGCCCTCTAGGGGTAGTTATGGTTAATAGTTTGGAAGAAAATTCAGAAAGCTCAAGCTGGTTGTAAGCAGAACGCAAATCAACCTTTGAAAAAAACTGGGCCCTACCCAACCTGTCAAAAACCTCATCGATTCGGGGCAATGGGTAATTAACGGGTTCTAAAAACTTATTGACAGTTGTTTTGTAGTCACCACAAATCCTGATGGTTTTGTCTGCCTTGATTACAGGGACAATGGGTGTTGCCCATTCTGAATTGTCCACCTGCTCAATGATCCCCTCCTTCTCCATTTTAATTAGTTCCGAATCGACCGACTCTCGGAAGGCCAAGGGTACAACTCTGCATTTACAAAAAACTGGTGTAACTCTATCATTTTTCAAATTCAAATTAATTTTGGAAAGTTCATACCTACCAATTTTGTTATGAAACAGAGTGGGAAATTTAGAGATTAAAGAATTTACGTCATTATTTATTGAAATATTATTGATAAAATTCAGCTTTACCTTAAAATCAGCCATCCAATCTCTTCCCAAAATGTTACAACTTGCGTTTTTAACCACAAAAAACTTATTAGGCTTTGTCATATTTCTGAATTTGGTACTTGCAGTGAAAACTCCTTCTGGTTCGACCAACTTCCCATTAAAACTCCGTAAGTTTGTTCCACACTTCGTTAACCTATAATTTGAAAAGTATTTCAGAAAAGTTTCGTGGTTAACTGCTGATACTGCAGAACCACTATCTATCAAAAACTCTATTTTGAAACCATCAATCGAAATATCAATAAAAAAATTATTTTTATGCTGCCTTTTGTTTACATTACAATTAAATGAGTCTGCTACTTGTGGACTTTGACTGATACAAAACGTATCAAAACAATCAACATCGTTGTTGAAGTTTTCTGGGCTGCCTAGCTCTACGTCACTATCATTACATAAAAAATTAAAATCTGAATCATTTTCCTTCCCAGTACCTTCGTCCAATTCCACAAAATTTATTCGTTTTCTCCTAATTTTACACGCTCGTGCAATATGTCCCCATTTATTACATTTTACGCACCTTGCATTTTTAAATTTACAATCAGAACCCCTGTGAAAATTCCCACAATGTATACAATTCGAAAAATTTGAGTTACCTGCATCTGTATCATAGTTTTTTTGTTTATTATTGAAGCTTTGCGGATTTCTCACTTGGAAACCATTTCGTTGTCTCTGTTGCGCTGGTTGCGCCAGCTGATGATGACGCTGCTGGTCGAGATAGTCCCTCCCCTGGGTGCTGAAACGACTCGGTGTTGTATTGCGTCGCCAGTGACCTTGTTGATGGGCGCTCGCGCTGACGTCACGACCTTGTTGGTACGGCTGCGATCTGATTGGCTGCGGACCGGTTGGCCTGCCTAAGAAATTTACTGATGACGTCGCACTGCTGGAATTTGATGAATTTTCGACCTTCAAAGCAATGGCGAACAGCTCATCAAGGGTTTTGTTGGGATCTTCTTCACAGAGACGATCTAAAATTTTGCTAGAATTTAGGCCACTTACGAATTTGTCGCGAAGTATCTTGGATAAGTCGTTTCCAAACTGGCAATTAGTAGCAGCACCACGCATTTTTGCATGCCAGTCGGCCATATTGGAGGAACCCTGGCTCGTTTCATAGAAGGCAATCCGCTCCCTCCATACACTTTTTTCTGCTGTATATTGTTTTTTTAACAATTGTTTCAGCTGGGCGTACGTCTTGTCTGGGGGGTTTGAGGGGTGCGCCAAATCCTTTATCAGCTTGTAGGTGCTTTGGCTTATGGAACTCAACAAAATCGCCACTTTGATTTTGTCTTTTTCGTCGCCAATTTCATTGACAATGAAGTGTTGTTCCAGTCGGTCGGCGTAGATTTCGAAATCGTCCGTTTCGCTGTTGAATTCGAAGAAAACGGGCATGCGATTGCTGGCCGCCATTTTGTTCCGAGATCGAACACGACGAACACTCCTGTTCGTAGTAGTTTTTTTTGGATATTTTTCGCCTTCCGCGTTCCGATATTTTAATCCTCGTCGCCACTGTAATAACCGCGAGAAATAAAAGTCACCACTACTGAATGGTCTACTTTATTGAGGGCTGAAAGTACAGGGGCCTACGTAACCTCTACTCATGTTGGGGAATGGTAGCAGACTGTCCGCTGTCGAGTTCAGTCCTCACAGGGTGGAGGAGTCACGTCATGACGTTTGACATCAAGGTTCCGAGCGTGTAGTTTGTAGCGTTTTCTTTAGCCTGGTCTTGACTCTGGGTGAACTCATTGTCGATTACCACATTTATATTGACAAGTATATAATCAATAACCAGAAATTTCTGACCATTATTGATAGCTTTTCAAAATTTGGTCAAGCCTCTCCTGTAAATACGAAAACAGCTGTAGAGATATCATCACAGTTATTGAAATATTTTAGTGATCATGATTCATGGAATACCTCAAAAAATCACATCAGATAATGGAGAAGAGTTCAAAAATGCTATAATGACAGATCTTTGTCCATTATACAAAATTGAGTTTCATTATACAACTCCAAGAAACCCGAACTCGAATAGTCCAATCGAAAGATTCGATTCGACATTACGCGAAAGTATAACGAGTTTAAAACTCCAAAACCCGAATAAGAGTATTATTGATCTAATGACAATCGCTATATTCTATATTGAATTATAACAACAGTACTCATAATGCAATGAATCGCACCCCTTTTCAAGTGATTAAAGGAGATTTGAATTATGCCATACCAATTGAAAAAACAGAGAATATTAAAAGTAACAACTGACTATATAACAAGTTTGGCAGAATCCCTTGCAAATTTGAATAAAGAAATTCAAGATAAATTGTTAGCGAAACAAACAAAGTCTTTAGAAGCACGTAATAAAAATCGTGAGCCCGAACCAGAATTACAAGATCCAATTTTCATAAAACAATTTAATAGAGACAAGATAAGTCCGCGTTACCCAGATAGCAAAGAAATATTCAATAAATATTTTTTTTTAAATATTTTTTAAATATAAAAGCGACAGATTTTTAAATATTATTTAAATATTTTAAATATAATATTTTTCAAATATCAAAAAAAAAATATCATATATATTTAATTATTATATTTCTCAAATATTTACAAAAAATATTATATCAATATTTCAAATATAATATTGCACAAATATGAAATATGAGAAAAAAACTTCAATAAATATTTTAAATAGGTATATATTACTCAGCTAAATATTTTTTTACAAATACGTTTAAATATAATATGGCTTAAATTAATTTTGTCTATTAGGTATTATTGGCTATGTTCACAATAGCACTCAACTGTTGCCAACAGTTGAGTAGAGGTATGTTCGCACATAAATTACAAACCAGCCAGAGCATTGGTTGAGGACAGTCAGGAAGCTAGTTCCAACTAATAAAATTCGCTCTGACCAGTTTGTATAATTTATGTGTGAACAGACCTCTACTCAACTGTTGGCAACAGTTGAGTGCTGTTGAAGGTACCCATTAATAGGTCTGTTTCTGCAGAAATCACAAATCAGTCAGTGCGTATTTCATTGGTTAAAAACAGTCAGAAAACTAGTTTCAACCGATGAAATAGGTACACTCTGACTGGTTTGTGATTTCTGCAGAGACAGACCTATTATTTTCGCAAACAGACATTAACAAAAAAAAACGAAAAAGAATAGCAACATCATCATTTGTATTTTCCACATCACTCATTGCCTGTATTATTAAATATTTAATGGATATTTAATAAATATTTCGTGCTATCGGGGTATGATAGCAAAACACAGAATCGCTTTGCTAAACAAAATGTTAAACGACAATAATTTGTTTCAGGTACCCCGAGATGAATCCTTTAGTATTCCTTACTCTCGTTGGAGTCACCCAAGCGTATACATTGATGACGGTAGAAAATCCTATCTTACCAATTCCTTTAGAGCCGTTTTACACGGCAAAGTTTCTTTACGAAATAACTCACGAAATTGTTGCCGAAATATTCCGTAAGTCAACTTTTTCTGTTTTACACGACAAGAAAAACTTACGAAATATTTCGCCAATAAACTATTTCGAAAATGTTCTAAAGTTTATGTGGGCGCGGCCGAGAAAATGCGCGAGTTTCGGCGCACACAATTACAAAATAAACGGGGCATTCTTTTCCATCGAACTTTATGAATCCGTCAATGAATTTCCTATGTAAAAGATAAAGATAAACTGCTTATCGGTGGAAAAAATTTGTTCCACCCAAAAACATAGGGTGGAAGGGAGAGTATACCTACCAGCTGGTCAAAGCCAAAAGTAAACAAAACTTTAATTATGGAAGGAGCACAGAAATTCAAGTTAATGAAACTGCAGAAGAGTACAAAGATTCAACAACAATTAGAAAACGAAAGTTTTATTTGTTTTGTTTTGGTTTACCAAGATATGATATGAGGTTATGATTAAATATTATTGATGGCAAAACGTAACTGCGCCTGCGTATGACTAATATTTTCACGAAACTTTTGCTAAATTTTATTTGCCGTGTCAAACAGAAAAAAGCGAAACCAAGAATAGTAAACTTTCGAAATATTTCGGCAATAATTTCGTGAATAATTTCGTAAAGAAACTTTGCCGTGTAAAACGGCTCTTAGAAACTACTAGGTAACAACTCAACATAAACATGGCCTATTATCACATAAACATGACAATTATCATACAAAGTATCCATAAACTGGAAATTACTTTAATGAAATTATCTGACACTCTTAACAAAACAACATGGTCAAACCAATTTGTTGCACTGTTTCAAACAAAAATTGAAAACAGTCATTTTCAAATTAAGATTATGAAACAAGTAATCAGAACCTACCAACACCGGAAACGTAATAAAAGAGGTCTATTAAATTTCATGGGCACAGCACAAAAATGACTCTACGGAACCCTAGATATCCCAATAAACATTTTTCGCAACTTATAGTAACATCAAGTTTTATACTGGTTGTATAAAGGTAGTAGAAGTATATACGAAAGTTTCGTAGTTTTGTAATCCGTACCTTTTGGTGATATATTTATATAACGGTTTTATATGATAACTGTAAGTTACAAGTATATAATAAGGTGATATAACTGTTTCCATTACCATTTTATGAAACTGTTAGTAACCGTTACCAATTTGTTTATAACATATTTATATAGGGTTTGCCATTACCTTATCTATATAACTAAAATACCCGTAGTTATATAGAAGTGTGAATAATCACCCTTATAAAAACTGGTAAATTGTAGTAATGGTCTAACTTTGTTATAAAGCTCTTGGTGATGTTAATTATATTAGGTTTCTCCTATAAAACTTCGCAAATTTTAGTAAACAATGCCTGGGCTTAACATCATAACCTTATTTTTTAGTTTATAAAATTGCCGTCTTCACTCTTCCGCCTTCCTCTAGTAAACAAATATATTGTAACACGAGTTTATTTTTATTTATTATTATTATTATTCATCATGGATTATTTGAAAAACTGGAAAAAAACAAAACAAAGCTCTTCGTTCCGCCGCAAAGTTACAAAAAAAAGTTGTATACTGTTACCGTGTAGTAATGTATGTTGGCTTGACTTGAGTAATTCAAGCTCTAGTCTAGAAGATTGTGTTGCTGTACCATAATGTTTCATTGGAGGAACACACCCTTGATGTACCGAACGGAAATCTAGAACAGACCCTTCATGTACCATACGAAATCCTTGGTAACAGGGAATCAATAAAACAATTGTATTAGAAAGACAGATTTGTATGTCACATGTTAAAAAAAAGTTGTAAAAAAAAAATAAAACCTAGCAAAATCCAACATCAGAAGTGGGATACCTCTTTGTGCAGTGATCAAAGTAGGAAAGAACCTTGAAACAGTATCTTTCGTCCGCATTTTGAATCGAAATAAAAATGGCAGACGTCGCCGACGGTGAACAGCCCGATTGTGAACGCTCAAATAGCCCATCCATTACCAGCGACAGTGAAAGTGCATCAATGAACAATCAAATGATGTTGCTGTTTAAAAAGCAACAAGAAAATAGTATCAATTTTCAAAATCAAATAATGCAGATTTCATCCACAAGGGCCAAAGCCCAAATTACTCAAGCCGAAGCAGCACTGCAATTGACAGTGGCAAATGCGAAGACGCAGGATTAGTCCTCTGCTACGACTGCCCCCGACGTTATTGCAGTGGCATCGTCGGAAATTCGTTTGACAAGTTTTGATCCAGATGACACTCCGTTTACTATGGTTGAGTGGATGAATGACGTAACCAGAATTCAACGTGAGCTTTCAATATCTGACACATTAATTGACCTTTTCAATTTAAAACGCTCTCTCTCTGGCGTCAAACTGTCAGACGCCAAAAGAGTATGAAAACAACGGTTGACAGCCGCTGACAGTGGTTTGTTGACAAGAATTTTGTACATGTGGAAACTGGAAACTATTATTTCCTCAGTTTTTTCCTAACAATAGTGATTGTGTAGTATGCCTTTTTGTAAAAATAATTCCTATTTACCGGCGGACGTGTCTTTTCATAAGTTTCCATCAAATCCTACATTTGTCAAATTTTGGATACATAAAATCAGAAAGAATACTCGCAAAAAAAAGGGAAATCCCCGGCCTATCAAGTATACAAAGTAATCCACGTTCAAGTTTAGTTTACGGGAGCTGTTTGCTTCCAAAATAATCCACCACTTTCTCCATAGCGAAGTTCTGCAAATGAAGTAGTAACATTTTCTTTCAAAACACCCAATACACACTGGCATTGTCCATCTCTTTTAACTGAAAACGTCAATTGTTTTGAAAGCGGGACAAGCTCTTCGAAGCCGAGCGGCTCGATTTTATCAACACTGGAAACCGATTGTTAGACATTGGGCTTCTCTCTGTCAAGACTTTGAGGTAGCATTTCCTGAACAAGTAGAGTATGGAAATGCCAAACTTACGTCAATTAGGCGATTTTATACCGATTTTCCTATATCTCGGGATTAGAACGTTTAAGGCCCGGTTTGTTGATTTCGAAGGTGAATTTGCTGGCAACTGTCTGCAAGATAGGTTCACCGATCTATAATTAGTATAATTCTCATTGATAATTCTATTGGTCGACGGATAACGCGGACCAAAAATTGGAGATTGCGTTTTTATCTGTCAGATTGCATTACCTGACAGTTTATCAAAAAATGAATAAACCGGCCCTGAAAGAAACATAATAATGCAAGGGCGCCCGCAGGGAGAGTCAGGAGGGGTCACTTGACCCCTCCTGGAAATCTCTCACATTTTAATTATCTTTCTTGATGAAAATATTTCAATTTCTGATATTAGTTGAACTATGATCGTGGACCGACTTTGCGACTTTATTTTTATTGAAATAGGAAACGTGAATGTATATCGGAATGGGAAAACGGAACGTACCCTAACCACCAGTGCCACCGTACTATCTACCCAAGGAGAATACACACTCTAAGGAGTGCTTATCGGCCTCGTTTTTGGTAATCGCCGCCATATTCGTTTTCAACCATTGCCGACGTCATAACTAAGTCGTCAGCTGTTTAAACAGCCTACGTCAAGGCGAGAAACGCCATTCTGCTTACGTCACAACTGGTTGTTGGGCGTAGGGGGGTAGGGGGGATTTGTTACACACAGGCCTTATGAGGATAGGTCATCCTTTATTAGTAATGTGTATCATCCTTGCTATATACCTACATCCATACAGTGACAATTTGAAAACTAGCTGTTGTGGAGTTTCCACAACTTTGAAACTTGAGGTTTACGAAGAAGGTTCTGGGTCGTATCCGGCGTAAACAAGAAAAAAAACAAGTTAAATCCTTAGATCACTACTAGAATTTATTACTTAATTGGTTGAGAAAATTAATATACTGAAGCCACTGTGCGTATATTGTGTGACGTGAGTAGCAGAGATTAAAACATGGTTATGTGGAAATTAACATTACTACTACTGCTGCTTGCTTAGCGACAAACAGTTTTGTTGCCAACCTAATCACGTGACAAAATGATGGTTTAAAATTATAAAGTAACCTACTTTTAGGTGGCAACCACGGTTTGCTGCTTCAGCATTTGGCATTTACTAGAAAATAGAATATAATAAGTTGCATAAAATGTATTACAATGTTTTATGTTTAAATATAATTATGACTTAAAATGAAGGCTTAAACTAAGTAAAGGACAATCAACGATAATTGATATTGACTTTACAACATAGCAATCAGGAATATCTCTTAGACAAAAATTACTATCCAGACCTCAAATACGGGGAATTGGGGGCTTGGACGGGGAACCAAAATGAGGCACTTTTTGAGCCACCCCGTCTAACCCCTTAGGAGGCAGCTACCCTTATTTTTTTTTCAATACGAACCTACCTTGTGCTGCACATCGTTGGATAGCTCGTTGCTTTCCCTTTACAGTCTTATAGCAAAATCTAAATCGTACGATTTTTGTTTTTGAGATGTCTATGTTTAAGGGTAAGCACATTTTGAAAACTAATAATTTTGACTATCTATTACCTATTACTAAAAAGAATTCTGTCATAAAAGTCTCAAATATACATAGGGGAAAACAAATGCGTTTATTGCTTAATCCCCACCCCTCTTGTCTGCAAGACCGCCCCTAATAATTTTTCTCGAATGAGAAACTACAAACTACTCCATGTGAAAGGTTTTTTATTCCTCTTTAGAAGCCTGCAGAAGCAGATAGAATTACTATAAACCCATTATTTGGTCGATGTGTATCTGAGATTTTTATGACAGACTTTTTTTGTTTAGGGATAGTAAAAATTACTATAGTTTTCAAAAATGTTGCTTACTTTTAAACACCGATATCTCAGGGACTAATCGTACGATTTAAAGATTCTGCTATAAGGCTGTAAAGGGAAAGCAACGAGCTATCCAACGATGTGCAACACAAGGTAGGTTTGTATTTAAAAAAAACAATAAGTTAGGGTAGCAACCCCCTAAGGGGTGAGGCGGGGTGACTCAAAAAGTGCCTCATTTTGAAATCCCTTCCAATCCCCCGATACGTATATGAGATCTTCCTGATAGTATTTTTTGTCTAAGAGATATTCCCGATTGTTACTTTTCAAATTGTCCCCCTGTATACCTAAGTATCTCCGAATTGGTGATTTTTTAGATACTTTAAAAAAAAAAAATGAAAGTTTTTTTATATATTTATTTATGATGATTTTTCGGACTCTGAAGTTCCCTTTTTTATCCATGAAAAATGTATTCAATTGATTTTGACCCCCCTACATATTTTTCTGCGGGCGCCCCTGTAACAATGTATTTGAAGAAGTTCTTAGATCGATAAAGGTCACCCAAAAGCAGTACTCCAGAACTTAGCATTGAATAATTAGCAGTATACGTTTCCTAATATCTGGGCAGCTCTCCGTATTTTTGTAGCCATTCCTGTGGCGAAAGGTGAACGGAGCTTAAGTCAAATTTAAGTTAATTCAAACGAACCTCAGGTCAACTCTAGCAGGGGATTATAAACAAATTTGCACATGCAAAAGTGCGCAAACAGCGATTCACTTACAATTTTGTATTTTGCTGGTTCGATTTTTATATTTATAAGAGCCGGTTTATTCACCTTCTGATAAACTGTCAGGTAATCCAATCTGACGGATGAAAACGCTATCTGCAATTCCATTAGTCGGCTAGTCATTCATTCGCCGACCAATAGATTATAGGTTAGTAAATATATCTTGCGGATAGTTAACAGCAAGTTTATCTGAAGATGAATAAATCGGGCCTGAGTGTTATTAAGTCATATTACCAAAGTTGATTATTGATTGCGATCCCATCAAAAAATGTGAACCAAATGTTAGTATATAGTAAACATAATACATCCTACCTAAATATTAAAGTGGTAATGGTGAACTGATCTCTTTGAAAAGTTAATGTGTATTATAATGAATAAATGAACGTGAAAATTTCCATTCTTTGTTTGTCATCCTACTCTAAATCAACTGGGGTCAGTTAAGTTAGCCCCCCCCATAAAAAATTTCTGGATGAAAATTATCCCATAATTTTGCTCTCATTTTGCTCCATTTTGCTCCACTAATTTCGATTTTTGCTCCATTACAGTGGAGAGACTATGTGGCCTATTAGGTGGGGGGGGGGCTGAATTAACGCTAGCCCCCCCCCCAGTGAAAATTCAGAAATTTGATCACGCTCATATTGTTCTCCGAGTTTTGCTCCATTTTGCTCCACTATCGGCGAGTTTTGCTCCATTACCAGGAGAGACCTACAGAGCTTCCAAAAATCTCTCCTAGCCCCCCCCCGTGAATTTTTTTTTAATTTGAACATGTCCATTCTGTTCTCCGAGTTTTGCTCCGTTTTGCTCCATTATCGGCGAGTTTTGCTCCATTACCAGGAATGACCTAGAGAGCTCCAAAGAATCTCTTCTTGCCCCCCAGTGAAAATTTTGAAACTTGAAATTTCGAGTTAGTCCGAAATACTCCGCCTCCAATTTTACACATTCGAGCGAACATAGTTTCTCAAGCTGCTTTCACTTTCCTCGCCTGTTTCCCCTGAAGCACCTGTAACTGATTTTCAAGCGTTCGAGTGCAAAGCGCATTGGGTTTAATGGGCGTGAAATGCTCGTGCTTCGCACACTGCACCCGAAACCGGCTCTGGAATGAGCTAGACAGCTCCCAGGAATCTCTCCTTGCAACACGTGTGAAAATTTGGAAGTTTTGCTCCATTACCTGGAATGACCTACGAGCTCCTAAGAATCTCTTCTAGCCCCCTTACACCAGTTAAAATTTTGTTTGATCATATTCATTCTGTTCTCCGAGTTTCGCTCCGTCAGCCTGAGCTGCTTTCGGGTGCCACGTACGCTTTGAGCAATCAGGCAGGGTTGCCAGATGGTTATAACTAATTTCTCCCAAAGGATTTCAAGAATACCCCAAAAATCACTGTTTGTCAACTAAAATCCCCCAAATAAATAAATATAGATTTATTCTCGACTCATACTTGCAAAAAAAAAAAGACAAATTCGTTAAATATTTTAAAATAAAACTCATACCCTTACCACTTTTTTATTTGTTTATATTTTTCTAATCCCAAAAATAAAATGACAATTGACAAATGACAAATGAAATAAAATGTTGTGACTGGTGACAGAACAGATAAGTACAGTTGTACCAAGAAGTTTGGATAGTTTATTATTATATTATTATTAAGCTGTATTAAAATTTAGAATACAGCAACTTAGAGCACTACGCACTATAACCGCAAAGAAATGCAAAACGCAAAATAAAAAATAAACAATGCAAGCAACGTCGGTCGTTGGGGATTCCCCCGATCCGATTTGTCAAGTCAATTGTCATTTGTCATTACAAATTAAAATAGATCTAGAACTGAGCGTTTGCGTTCCTCCCGAGAAGAAGCAAACTGTATCATATTTATTGGAACTTGATTGAAAAAATAGATGGCGCAGTTGTTTTAATACATTTTTTACTTTAGTTTTATTCATTGAAATATACCCAATTTCCCCCAATAGTGAAAATTCTTACCCCCAAAAAATCCCCCAGAAAAAAACTATCCCCCAGATTTTCCCCCATCTACTTGAAAATCCCCCAAATTTGGGGGAAAATCCCCCAATCTGGTAACACTGCAATCAGGTGCTCTGAAGCTGCTCTCATTTTCCTCGCCTCTTTTTCCTGATGCACCTGTACCTAACTGATTTTCAAGCATTTGAGTGCAAAGCGCATCGAGTATAATGGCTATGAAGAGAACGGTCGTCCCTGGTTTCACTAGCTTTGTTTGTTTATTCGCACCAACAAGGCACCAACCGACACTTTCTACACCAAACGTGTTTGTTTATCCAAGGTTTATTCCTATATTTTTTTTTGTATGGGTCTGACAGAGACAAACTGACTTTTTGGTGCACCTGGTGCAGACTGGTGTAACTTTGGTACAAATAGACAAACAGAGCCCGCAAGAAGCCCTGTTAGTTAAAACTAATTTCGATCCTTTTTTTTCACGTGCTTCTAGAAAAAGACAGAAATAGTCTAAGTACGCACTGAATTTACAAATGGGAATCGCTTGCAAAAATAGTTATTTATGTCATAAATAAATACCGATAATCAAGCTCGTTTGCTCGAGCGCCCATGTTCGGAGCAGTGAAATGTGTTCCGAATGATTTTATATTGACATGACAGTGCAAATCGATGAGACAAGGATGGCGCCTATTTTCAAGCGAACAAATTTGACAAACGTCGTAAATTATAGGGACAGCCTTTTATTTTTCCGAAATAGCTATTTATGGCGGTGATCTTTTTTTAACTGTCAGTAATGTACCCAGTTACTTTTGGTGACGATGGTATTTGCTGCAAATCGTTCCAAAATCAAAATTCAGTTTACTGATTTACTGGCTTGGCAAGCTTTTGAAATCCACAATGACATATGCGCATTTTCACCGATGTAATGCTGTCCTTGTCTTTTGACAGCTGCAAAACAAGGATAGGTTACTCCTCATCAAGAGAAATGCGCATAAGCAATTGGTGAATTCAAAAACTTGGCCTTCCTTCAAGAACCCTAAATCTTAATAGAATGGCTTTTCTAGCTGAAAGTGTCTGCCATGTTCACGCGAAAACTCCCCACCATTTGTGTCATTTTGACGTCAATGTAGACCTCAAGACTTCAGTGACGTCACGACTAGTCGAAAAGCGAACGTACGCCTTATGCCTCATTCTCACTTGCGCGAAATTCGCTCTTCTTTTGACATTGTTTCGACAATTTGACGTTTTATGCGAGTATCAAACGTCAAATTGTCGAAGCAATGTCAAAAAAGAGAGAATTTTGCGCAAGTGCGGCTTTATGGGGGGGGGGGAGCCATCCTGTTAGTTGAGGGTTGTTGGCCTTCCTTTATCCAATTTTCTTGCTCTTTCTTTCTGTTCCAAACCGTTCCTTGTTCACTTTGGAGCAGAACGAGTTTATCTGACGGCCGTTCCCATAGCCGCTTTCCAGAGCCGCTTTCCAGTATGGGAGTGTAACGCCCGGAGCTACTCGGGGCGTTGAGCCCCCGAGCTGTACGTACGCGTCAACCTATCAGCTGTCACATCTGTGGGTGGCTATTTATCTATTTATTTCTTGTTATATCTCAAGATTGAACATTTTAAAATATATAGTTTTGATTCTCTTTCATTTTTGATAAATAAAAAAACAAACTGCACAAACAAACAGATATTTATTTTTAAAATTTGACATATTTGACACTGAGACAGGCGTCTCACGCCATGATACTGGAACGGTACAAATCTAGTGCGTGGCGCCCCCGAGGTGCTCTGGAGCGCGCTAGAGCGTGCCAATGTGCATACTGGAAAGCGGCTCAGTATGCACATTGGCGCGCTTCAGAGCACTTCGGGGGCGCCACGCACTGATTTGTACCGTTCCAGTATCATGACGTGAGACGCCCGTCTTAGTGTCAAATATGTCAAATTTTAAAAATAATTATCTGTTTGTTTGTGCAATTTGTTTTTTTATTTATCATAAATGAAAGAGAATCAAAACTATATTTTTTAAAATGTTCAATCTTGAGATATAACAAGAAATAAATAAATAAATAGCCACCCACGGATGTGACAGCTGACAGGTTGACGCGTACGTACAGCTCGGGGGCTCAACGCCCTGAGTAGCTCCGGGCGTCAAACTCGCATACTGGAAAGCGGCTCATATTACATTAGTTGTATTCCTTTCACACCTAGGAGGAGCTCCTGAACAGCTCCGGGGCGTTACGCGCTTATTCCTTTCGAAAAGTGTTTGTTGCACCCCGCATCTTTCCCTTTAAAATCATGTTAACTAACACCGGAGCGAGTAGCTCGAGTGTTCCAAACTCTTGAAAGGAATACAACTATTATGAGTATAGTCCGCCGCAAAAATATTGAAGGACCGAAGGAGTGCGACGGCGAACACACACAACTCCTACGCATTATTTGTTGTCCTTTTCTAGTCAACAGGCTATTAAGTATATCTCGATCGTTTTGGTAGGCTTGCTAGGTTCATAAATCTGTCGCTATGAGTTCTGTCGCATTGGCTTCCTCTTCCCCTTCAGAGGTCGTCCGTCAGGATCTGTGCTGTGGACTTCAACAAAGGCGGAACACTCTTTCTCATGGAAACGCTGATCCCCTGTTTCAAGAATAAGGACCCTAGAGGTCATTCCAAGTAATGGAGCAAAACTCGCCGATCATGGAGCAAAATGGAGCAAAGCTCGGAAAACAAAATGCGCATATAAAAACTCCAAAATTTTCACCCATGTTGCTAGGAGATATTCCTCGTAGTTCTTTCTAGAGTCGCTTTCATGTGCAGTGTGCGAAGCACCTGGAGCATTTCACGCCCATTATACTCAATGCGTTTTGCACGCGAACGTTTGAAAATCAGTTACAGGTGCATCAAGGGAAACAGGCGAGGAAAGTGAGAGCAGCTTGAGAGCGCCAAACTCTGTTCGCCCGAATGTGTAAAATTGTAGCCGGAGTACTTCGACCTAATTCGAGAGCGTTGAGCGCTCAAAGCGTGGCACCCGGAAGCGGCTCGTCATGGAGCGAGTCATGGAGCAAAACGAGCTGATCATGGTGCAAAATAGAGCAAGACTCGGAGAACAAAATGATATGAATGAGATATTCTTTGGAGCTCTCTAGGTCATTCCTGGTAATGGAGCAAAACTCGTCGATAATGGAGCAAAACGGAGCAAAAGTCGGAGAACAAAATGAACATATTCAAATTTAAAAAAATTCATCGGGGTGGGGGGGGCTAGGACAGATTTTTGGGAGCTCTGTAGGTCTCTCCTGCTAATGGAGCAAAACTCGCCGATTATGGAGCAAAACGGAGCAAAACTCGGAGAACAAAATGACCATGTTCAAATTTGAAAATTTTCACCGGGGGGAGCTGAGAGAGATTCTTGGAAGCTCTGTAGGTCTCTCCTGGTAATGGAGCAAAACTCGCCGATAGTGGAGCAAAATGGAGCAAAACTCGGAGAACAAAATGAGCATGATCAAATTTCAAAATTTTCACCGGGGTGGGCTGGGAGAGCTTCTTAGAAGCTCTGTAGGTTTCTCCTGGTGATGGAGCAAAACTCGCCGATAGTGGAGCAAAATGGAGCAAAACTCGGAGAACAAAATGGGCATGATCAAATTTCAAAATTTTCACCGGGGGGGGCTGGGAGAGATTCTTGGAAGCTCTGTAGGTCTCTCCTGGTAATGGAGCAAAACTCGCCGATAGTGGAGCAAAATGGAGCAAAACTCGGAGAACAAAATGTGAGCATGATCAAATTTCAAAATTTTCACCGGGGGGGGGCTGGGAGAGATTCTTGGAAGCTCTGTAGGTCTCTCCTGGTAATGGAGCAAAACTCGCCGATAGTGGAGCAAAATGGAGCAAAACTCGGAGAACAAAATGAGCATGATCAAATTTCAAAATTTTCACCGGGGGGGGGGCTGGGAGAGATTGTTGGAAGCTCTGTAGGTCTCTCCTGGTAATGGAGCAAAACTCGCCGATAGTGGAGCAAAATGGAGCAAAACTCGGAGAACAAAATGAGCATGATCAAATTTCAATATTTTCACCGTGGGGGGGCTGGGAGAGATTCTTGGAAGCTCTGTAGGTCTCTCCTGGTAATGGAGCAAAACTCGCCGATTATGGAGCAAAACGGAGCAAAACTCGGAGAACAAAATGACCATGTTCAAATTTGAAAATTTTCACTGGGGGGGGCTGGGAGAGATTCTTGGAAGCTCTGTAGGTCTCTCCTGGTAATGGAGCAAAACTCGCCGATAGTGGAGCAAAACTCGGAGAACAAAATGAGCATGATCAAATTTCAAAATTTTCACCGGGGGGGGGGGGCTGGGAGAGATTCTTGGAAGCTCTGTAGGTCTCTCCTGGTAATGGAGCAAAACTCGCCGGTAGTGGAGCAAAATGGAGCAAAACTCGGAGAACAAAATGAGCATGATCAAATTTCAAAATTTTCACCGGGGGGGGCTGGGAGAGATTCTTGGAAGCTCTGTAGGTCTCTCCTGGTAATGGAGCAAAACTCGCCGATAGTGGAGCAAAATGGAGCAAAACTCGGAGAACAAAATGAGCATGATCCAATTTCAAAATTTTCACCGGGGGGGGGCTGGGAGAGATTCTTGGAAGCTCTGTAGGTCTCTCCTGGTAATGGAGCAAAACTCGCCGATAGTGGAGCAAAATGGAGCAAAACTCGGAGAACAAAATGAGCATGATCAAATTTCTGAATTTTCACTGGGGGGGGCTAGCGTTAATTCAGCCCCCCCCCCCCCACCTAATAGGCCACATAGTCTCTCCACTGTAATGGAGCAAAAATCGAAATTAGTGGAGCAAAATGGAGCAAAATGAGAGCAAAATTATGGGATAATTTTCATCCAGAAATTTTTTATGGGGGGGGCTAACTTAACTGACCCAATCAACTGTCGAAAGGAAAAGAGTAGATACCAAGGATGTTTTGAAATTTCAATTGATAAGATAGATAGAGAGATATAGGTATTACAATGGTCAAAATCCATGCGCAGAAGATTCACATTTGAATTAGGGGCGCCAAATACGGATCTCGCTCCATCCTAAAAGTAGGTTCGGGCCGGCACTGACCCCATACCCCATACCCATATAAGTAATGTAAAATGTCCGAGAACTTTACAGCTACCTTTTCTCGGACACCTTTTCAGGTATCTACAATTTGACGCCTTTGTGGTTTATAGTGTCCGCAAACTGGTCCATAGAATCTCGATACAGTCATGTATCTAATAAGGAAAATTAAGTTGAAAATCAAATAGGCTAGAAAAAGATACATATAGTTTCAACGTGCCGGACCCATTGTCGGACAGAGTGGCCGAGAAGAGGAGTCTGCCGATTTGTAGGACCGGTTATCCGGACATTTAATAAAATTAACAAAATAATAATATTCATTTAATTTTCATGGTTATAATCGTAGATTAACATGTTTATAACTTAAAATCATCAACAAAATATCGAAAAATGGAGTAGGAACATTTTTACTTACTTCCTTCTTAGCTTCACACTAGCAAACTTTTTCATTTGATCAAAAGGGCTGTGTTGGGAAAAACAGCAGACATATTATTATTTTATTTACAACCACATACGTAATGTTGACATTTCTGACTTTTCAAAAGTTTGAAAGTGACACTTTTTTGAATTTTACTTTCCACCCGGGTGGAAAGTGGTCCCGGGTGGAAAGTGCTCACTTTCCACCCGGGTGGAAAGTAAGTTCTCATTTTTTAAAATGTTTAAGACGAGTCCTGCATGTCAAACGTTTTTTTAGATGAGTCAGAACTTGTCAACAAATTTTTAATTTTTTTTTTAGTATTTAGTCGAAATTATGAGGGTTGTAATTGTTGTAAATAAAATAGTATACAAACCTCGGTAGGAAGTTTCATTCCTGTCTCGAGATTATAGTTAACTTCGATGCTTCGCGTCTCAGTTAACTAACTAATCTCTCGACAGTAATGAAACACTTTTCACCTCGGTATGTAATATACTATTTCTTAATTTGGTCTAGGCCCGTAAAGAGGACGGTATTGCAAAAACTGGTGAGGAAATAGTGTCTGAAAGTAGGTATTACTCTAAAAAGGGGTTTGATATAATATTTTCCTATTTATTGGATATTTTGTCATAAAGTGTCCGACAACAGGGGGTGGCCGGCTAACAGGTACTTTCACCCTATGTTGATCTTGCTGTTTCTATGGCTATGGGAACGTTGCGACCATGGACCAGAGTTCTTGGCGTGACATGTTCTCACGCAGGATAACTTGCTGAAGTAGCATCTATAGACTTTGTAATACTTTGTACCACTATGGTGATGAAACGCGTCTTGAGGTCAATGTAGTCGTGAAATCCATATACCATATCTTTTCAGAGCTAATTTTGGCGAAAAATAAAAAATACAAGGAAGACACAAATTAATAATCATGAATAATTATGACAATTTTTATTATTATTATAAAGCATTTCTTGCAAAAATTCCAAACTACTATCAATATATCAACATAATTAAAAATAGGAACTACAACAAATACATTCACCCACAAGAGTAGTCTCGCACGTGGGTTTAAGGTTTAAAGTCAACCCCCATTTTCTGAACCTTGTGTTCAAAAATTCCAAAAAAAATATATGTTATATCGCAAAAACTAAAAAAAAGTGGTTTTTCACCATTTATTTCAAAACGAAGAGATGAAGTTTCCCATTATTTTTATTACGAACTACTATTGCAATTCTAAGCGACATATATTTTTTTCAAATTTTTTGAACTTGTAGTTTTCTCGCTATTGCAATAATAGTTGGAAATACGCCTGTAGCTACACTGTTTAAAAATAAATCCGACGGATGAACGTTCAAAATTATTTGTGTTGGTCCAAACTACAACCCTGTTTATGTAAAACAGAATAATACTTCCAATTTCCGCAAAAAAAAGAAAAAACTTTCCATCACACAATTTAACCAAATGCAGATTTCTATTTTTTTTGACTATCAAGTTAGGGCACACTATAGGGGCGACAGTACTGACATCTCGCGTTGCTGCAATAAACAATAGGCCTGACTTTGAACCTTAAGTATCTATGTACATTCACATATTTTATACGTATTATGCATATTAAAAACACCTATAATTATAATTTTTAACAAATGCCCATCACCATAATACTACACTTAAAGTTCTTGTTACTCACACATCAGAAAAAAAAGAAGAAGAAATTAGTAATATGAGATTCTCTCGTACACACTTGTACTTAAATAAAGAAAACACCGTTGGCCGATCGTTTTCTTCATTTGTGGTTTGACCGCTGAGTCTTGTTTATGTCTTGTGTCATGATTATGTTGAATGCCTTGAACAATAATTTTTTTTGTGTAAATTCTGTTAGAAATGATCTGAAAGTACAGTAGCCTAACATCAAGAATACCTGTATCTGCGAATAGCGCTTCTGACGGATAAAGTCTGTGTTTATTATATATAATCTTGAGAAGCCATTTTTGAACAACATCTAGTTTTTTAAGATAAGATTTTGTTACGCCCCCCCATACAATCAAACCATACGTCAAATGTGATTGTGCTAATGCGCAGTACAGAACTAGCATTTGCTGTAAAGAAAATATTCCCCTATAAAAACGGAAAAGTGATAGGAGTGATCTAAGCTTTTTAGCTACATAGTCCACATGGACGTCCCATTTAAGATGACTATCCACCCAAACACCTAAATACCTAAAGTTTGTACACTGTTTGATTTCAACCTGTTCAGGACCAATTTCGAAAGCTAGCGCTTTATATTCTGGTAGACCATTTGCATAGCTGCTAAAGGGCATAAACAATGTTTTTTTAAAATTTATACTCAAAAGGTTATTATTAAGCCACTGTATTATCTTTGGAAAATCGGTAATTATAATATTGTAGAGCTCCTCCCACGTGTCCGCCTTATACTGAATTCCGGCGTCATCAGCAAATCTTGTCAACTCGGCCCGGCTGTCAACCTGGTGAAGATCATTAATATATATATTAAACAACACAGGACCGAGGACAGTTCCCTGAGGAACGCCGCAAGTTACTGTCAAGGGATCACTGAGAACTCCATTTATTTCCACTGATTGTGCTCTTTCATCCAGATAACTTTTAAAAAGTTTTACCGCATTTTGATCAAAGCCAATATTTCCAAGTTTGTTCATCAGCAATTTATGAGATATTGTATCAAATGCCTTAGCTAAATCAACAAAGATGCATATTGACGGAGTACTTTTATCTACTGATTCGTATACTCTTGAAATAAACTCCGCCAATGCATCTTCTGTTGATCTGCCCTTTCGGAAACCATATTGAGATTTGGACAATATGTTGTTGGCATCTAGATGTTGTACGATACGTTCCTTTAAGATTTTTTCATATACTTTGGAAATATTACTGATCAAAGAAATTGGTCGATAATTTTTAACGTCGGTGGGGTCCCCTGATTTAAATAGTGGCTTTATGGTAGCTTCTTTGAAAATATCGAGATAAACGCCATCAATAATTGATTTATTGATGATGAATGTAAGTGGATCCACAATGAGATTACAAACTTCCTTTAACGTTTCCGAGGTTAGCCCATCTCTCCCCGGTGATTTCTTAGGTTTTAATGTTTTTATTGTTTTTATAACCTCTTCATTATTTGTCGGTACCAATGTTAACTTATTTAATATTTTTGTTTCTTTAAATTTTGTATTTTTATTGACTGTTATGGTCTTTGCTAAATCCGCAGCCACATAGGTGAAATATGTATTAAAACAATTAGCAATATCTTTATCAGATGTAATTTTTATATTTTCAGCTGCTTTTATTTGTTGTATATTATTTTTTATTGTTGTTGTTATTTATACTTTTCATACATTTCCATAATTTGTTGCGATTGTTAACATTGTCTTGTAGTTGCTTTTTATAGTAATTTATTTTGGCTGTTCTTAAAGTGTTGATTAAGGTGTAGGAGTAACTTTTAAATTGCTGCTTTTTATTTGAACTATTTGGATTTTGCATTATTTTATATAGTTGTTTTTTGTAGTTAACTGATTTTATGAGCCCACTTGTCATCCAGTCCTTTCTTTTTATTTCGTTACGTTTAACTTTTTTTTTTGGTGTACAAATGCTCACAAGTTCTTTCAGGTGTGTAACAAGTTTCGTAGCGGCACAGTTAATGTTTTTCTCATTGTATATGTTTTCCCAGTTGGATTTTTGCAGTTCACATTTCAAGGATTCGACATCAAGGTAAGATTTAAATTTATCAACTTTGTTTTGACTATCCATTTTGGATTCAAAAACTATGGATGTGAATGGTATTTGCGAATTTTTTTGTTTAAGAAAAATATGGTCAATACAAGATTTTCTTGTACGGCCCTCCCTAGTACTACTATTAATTGTCGAGATAAATCCCCATTCTTGTAGACAGTTTAAGTACTCGTTCTTGACCTCTGTGTCCTGCAATAAATCTATATTTATGTCACCCAAAATAATATCAAAGTCGTACGTTTTTAACTGCACTTTTTCCAAGTAGGTGTAGAAGCTACGAAGAAAAGCACATTCATTTGTTGAGGGCGATCTATATAGCGCTATCAATCGAAACGATGTGTTCTTCTTATTCACCGTTAAGTAGATAAGTCTGCTATTAAAAAACTCAACGATATCAAAATTATCAAATGAATAACTCAAATCGCTGCGAACATAGATTGCAACTCCGTCGTTTTTATTATAATTACCGGAATTGTAGATTAGGTTATAGTTATATAAATTTAAAAGTGACAAGTTTGTTAATTTGTGAGTTTCTGTTAATATCACACATTCAAAGTTACGATCCAAAGCTGTTAAAGTTACTGCTAGTTCATCAAAATGGTGGGATAAACTATTGCTACGAAATCGTTAACGCCAGAAACAACGGCGTCCGCCAGGCTGTCAAGAATCGATGGCGGAAATACTAGAATCTAGCGAATTATTCTACTTTAATCTGGAAAATTAGATTATCGTGTGTATTCTAGATTTCACAGGAATAGATTTAGGGATATATAAGAAGGCCGGCATTGGTTTGTAAGTTTAGTTTCAGTTCGACTGTGATACGATTTAAATAGTGATTGTAAAGAGTTTAATTGTTGAGTTAGTAAAGTAATTATGTGTCAGAGTGTTTTGTTAAGTGGAATAAATTATTGCTGTGTTAATTGCACTTTGATTTTTGGAATTAACGAAACGAACGACGAACCCAAGATTTTTGTCAGCAGGCAACCCAAAGCCGCGACATTGGTGCCAAGAAGTGGGATATAAAGGACTGCAGAGTGAAATCCAATTGCGGAAGTGTGGGGACACTAGTGTAGTGTAAAAACTAAACACTAAGTGAACACTGGGACAGTTAGTGCAGTGCAAACAGTGACAATCACAAAAAGAGACTCAACCGATCGTGTGAATTACCCCGGAAGTGACTCTATACCCGATTTAGACTGTGATAGTGAATCTTCGAGTGAGTTCTAGAAAATTCTATTTGGAAACTAAGGGACATATCGAATTTGTGACTTCGCCGACGTATTCGGAACATCAATCGTCATTCAGAAGAAGTTTTTCGAGGAGTTTCGGGAAAATTCTAGAACATTCTATTTGGAAACCAAGGGAGATATCGAAATTGTGACTTCACCAACGTGTTTGCTGTATCAATCGACATCTAGAAAAAAAGTTTCAAGAAAATTCCAGAACATTCTATTCTAGAATAAGGCAAGTTATCCAATTTGTGACTTCACCGGCGTGTTGGAGCTTCGAGCACAGACCAGAAAAGATATTTGAAGAAAGTTCGAGGGAAATTCTAGAACATTCTGTATATGCCTATCACAAGACAACAAGCCAAAATGGACGAACAAAAAGTTGAAGAACTCCTGCACAAAATGTTGGAACTTCAAGAGACCAAACGACAACAAGAAAAACAAGACGAAGAAGCTAGACGACAACAAGAAGAGGCTAGAAGACAACAAGAAAAACAAGACGAAGAAGCCAGACGACTTCAAGAAAAACAAGACGAAGAAGCTAGAAGACAACAAGAAAAACAAGACGAAGAACTCAGGCGACAAAAAGAAAAACAAGAAGAAGAAGCTAGACGACAACAAGAAGAAGCTAGGCGACAACAAGAACGGCAAGAAGACCTTGCAAAACTGCAGAAGATATTCCAAACCATACAAGGAACTGTCGCTAACTTAGACCAGAAGATTGAAAAAGTTAAAGACGATGTGCAAGAAGTTAAACACGACGTCCAGGAAGTAAAAACTGAAGTCAAAATCGATGTTCAAGAAGTTAAAGACGATGTAAGAGAAGTTAAACACGACGTTCAGGGAGTAAAAGCTGAGGTCAAAGCCGATGTTCAAGAAGTTAAAGACGATGTTCAGCAACTAAGACAAGAAGTTGAGGACCAAGTTCAAGCACTCGAGGATAAGATGCGTAGATTAGAAATACAGTCCATAAATCCAGCTAGTGTTGGAGCATTCTCCAGTATGAAGATAAAACCACCAACTTTCGACGGTTTTACGTCCTGGACCATGTATATTCGACAATTTGAAGCTGCTGCAAATACCAACGGATGGAACAACCAAGAAAAAGCTACAGCACTAATAGTGGCGCTACGAGGACCTGCCTTAGACCTTCTTCAGTCCATTCCTTCAGTCTACCAACAGAATTACCAGCATCTTAGTCAAACTTTAGAACTGCGCTTCGGAGACCATTACAGACAAGAAGTATTCAGAACTCAAGTTAAATCAAGAGTTCAAAAACCCGGCGAGAGTCTACAAGAATTCGAATCGGAAGTTAAAAGGCTAGTGAGTTTGGCGTTTCCTGCAGCTGGGGAAGACATGCAGGAATGGATGGCACTATCTGCGTTTATTGATGGTCTCAGAGATTCGAAGATCCAGGAAAACCTAAGAATGTCTAAGTTCAGATAAAGTAGCGAAGCCCTTGTCCGAGCATTAGAACTGGAAGCAATCTTTGGTGCCTCACGACCCAGAATACGAGCAGTGTCCATTGAAGACCCAAAAGATAAACAGTTCGTCACCGTAGGATTATAATGGTCTATATCCATTTTTTGGGGAAAAAGAGTTAATTGCACAATTTTTTTCAGGAAAATTAGCTTGGTCTATATCCATTGAAAACACATATTAAACATTTCAAATAAAAAAATAAATAGTAATATTTTGTTATATATCCCTTCAAAATTTTAAAATGCCAAAAATTATTTTGTGCCATATCCCAAACTTCTTATTTGTGCTATATCCTCTAAGTCTATTGAAGCTATCCTAAAAATTATTGTGTTCTATATCCTATCATCTAGGATATAGAATAAAATGGTGCTTATAGACTTTGCCCTTAAATGAAATTATATTGTTCTATATCCATTGGCATTCCCTTTCTTTCAGATCTAAATAATATAGCTATCTTGTATCTTTGTTTATTCACCTATCACCGGCAAACAAACACACAAACAACTTAACCTATCTTATAACTTTCCAGTGAGTATGAGTAATACACCTACCGGCTTTTGAGTAATTTCCTCAGAAAAGTGTGGTAATAATTGAAATTATTGTTTTGTTAATAATTTATTGTGATTAGCGTGATAATGGAGTCTTTAGAAGCACAAGGGTAAGTTTAATCTATAGTGATATCACGGATTATTTTAGGTTTTACGTTTACACATCAAAACATAATTTTGCATTTTTATAATTTGAATAAAAAAATCGCATTGATACTAACTAAGTAGGTAGAAGGTAGTAGGAAGATAATAATTAATTAATAATATTATATAAATTATAATTTTCCATTACTTAGCTCTGAGTCTGAGGATAAAACGTACGAAAGTCGAACAAGTTCCCCAGGACCTGAGAAACCTTTAGACTGCCCGAGTGATGTTTGTGAGTAAGATTTTTTATTGATTAAATATTGTTATAATGGCCTTATATGCTTTTATTTAGCAGGAAAAAAAACAGAACAAAGTTTAGAAAATCGTTGAATCATGAATCAAAATACATAATCAAGATTGTACAGATTAATATAATAATAAGTTTAAATTTTAATGTCAGTTTATTTTCTTGTAAATCCATATTTAAAATATAAGGTCATGTAGTAATTGCTCATTTGCAGAAAAACATTTCAATCTAAACTTTTTTACAGTTCAATGCTAAATATGATAGACACAATAGATAAAGAAGACTCTATGCTTCCGTCTATTTATGGCTTGTAAGTTTATCTACTGAAAGTAGGTGAACCATGTTTTCTAAATGCACTTTTATTGTTTTAGAGATGAACACGTAAACTTTGAGATAGATTCAAACGACAATGACATGAACGGTGATTCGAAGTGAGATTGTTTTTAAATAAAGATATGAAACATTAAGTATGCTTGTTTTTAGTGCAAATGCGAGCGACTCCCAAAATGAAATTGTTTTAGAAATAATAGATATTAACGAGGATGGACAAGAAACAATTCTAAATAAAGAAAGTGTGACACTACCAGAAGATGAGACACAAACCCAACATGTAAACGAAACCATAATGGCCGAAGAAAATAATAATATTTTAGAAAATGTTGATACAAATACCCCTACCAGAAAACGCAAACGAAATCCAAATGGGTGGAAGCAAAATATACGGAAAGAAAACCGTCAACATGGTAAAGAATATATTAATACAAAGGGCAAGTTAGTTGCTCATAAATCGGTAAAAACAACTGGATGCAAAACAGAAAAATGTAGTTTTAAATGTGAAGAGAAAATTACAGTTATCGACAGAGAAAATATAAACAGAAAATTCTGGAGCCTTGGCGACGAAATAAAAAATCATTTTTATTCTAAGCATATTAGAAGATACCCAGCAATACGAAAAAGAACTAAAAATGAAAATAGCAGGAAGACTTATTCTTACGATTACTTTCTTTATGTCTCTGGTGTAAAAATTAAAGTGTGCCAAGAGTTTTTCCTGAATACTTTAAACATTAGCAAAAGTCGGGTTTACTACTTTTTTCAAAAAGTCGAAAGTCCCAAGTCCAACGTTCCACGGGCTCCTATTACAGGAAAACATCAGAAAAAGGTAGTTCCAGACGAAGATAAAGAAAAAGTTAGGAATCACATCTCATCGTTTCCTCTAGTAGAATCGCACTATTGTCGCCAAAATTCATCAAAAAAATATTTAGAGCAAAATCTAAATATCCAAAGAATGTATGACCTATATAAAACGACTGTTGAAAATCCCGTTAAATTTCATTTATACAAGTCCATTTTTAATAAGGAGTATAACATAAGTTTTTTTAAGCCAAAAAAGGACTTATGTGATAAATGCGAAGGTTTTAAAGTAAATAGAAATGCAAGTACAGAAGAAAAAATGGAATATGAAGAACACCTGAAAAGAAAAAATATAGGTAGACAAGAGCGACAGAGAGACAGGGAAGCCTATATTGATGATGATACGGTGGGAATAATCACTTTTGACCTAGAGAATACTTTTTCTTTACCTAAAGCAAATATTAGTAACTTTTTTTACAAAATGAAGTTATGTTGCTACAATTTAACGGCCCACTTGGATAAAACTAAAGTTGTTTATAATGCAATATGGCATGAGCTTATTTGCGGTAGAGCTGGTGTTCACATTGCCAATGCTATAATAAGAATTTTGAAAAGAGTTATTGAGGACAATCCGCAGCTAGAGAAAATTATTTTGTGGTCTGATAGTTGCGTACCACAAAACAGGAATTCCATTTTGTCATTCGCTCTACAGTATTTCCTTAACTCGCCAGAGTCTGGAAATTTGAGGAGGATTGAACAAAAGTTTGGAGAACCAGGACATGGCAATGTTCAGGAAGTCGACGCAGCTCACAGCTGCATTGAGAGATTTATTAAGAATTTGGAAATATGGAGTCCTCTAACTCTCGTTCGCATACTCTTGAAGATTCCAAATACATGGAAGCTGAAATTTTCTGTTTTACAGATGAAACCAGCTGACTACAAGAACTATCAACTGCTTTCTGGGACATTTAATTACAATGAGATTCCATACACAAAATTGAAACATATAATTTATGACAAGAGATCAATATTTAATGTTAAATTCAAAACATCATTTGAAGGAGAATCATCTGAGGTGAGGTTAGTGCCTCTGAAAAAATATAGACATAACAACCATGTAGGCATAGAGTTTCCAACGTCTATCCCAAATATAAACTTGGCTGTAAAAATAAATGATGCGAAAAGAAAACATTTACTTGAAATGATGGATTATATGCCCGAAGATGAAAGAATATTCTATAAAAATTTAATGCCCACGGAGAAAACTGCTGCAAATAAGCAGATTATGGTGAAGAAAACCAATAAGCCATCCAAGGTTGGAAATAAGAAACCGAAGAAAAAAGGAATTGCATCTACAAGCAAGAAATGAAAATAGGAATAAGTTTGATATCTTTTTGAGAAGAATTTTTCATTTTGTATGCATTACTATTAAAGTTAAAGTGTGTGAAATACTTTAAAGAAATAATAAAATTATGTTGTTCTACATCCCTAACTTTTGTTCTATATCCCTAGAATTTCATTGGACTGCACTACTTTTTTGTATTTATTCCATATCCAAAATAAAAAACTTAAATATATTTTATTACAGACGTCCAAGACATGTTTAATTGGTTGTGATATAAATATGAATATATATATATTCCATACAAATAAATTTTCAATGGGACTTTGCCTATATTATTCAGAAAAAACGAGATTAAACTTCAAACCTTGTTTCCTCGTTTTGAACTAAATGGACATAGAACACTTTAACACTACGGTGACGAGTTGTCAAAAGAGGATGGTAGCTTCGAAACCAAAATCAGTAATTTCATGGAGAGAATGGAGAAACTGTTACTAGAAGATAGAAAAATGAAAACGATTCCAGACAAACACCAACACCGAGAAACTGAGTAAAATGCTACCGGTGCCAAAAGCTTGGACACATGCAATGGGATTGTAGATTAAGGATGTCCTTTCCATCTAGGGATCATTCTCAACGCTTTTCAAGGTCTAGAGACGCCAGCCCTAATAATAAGCAGAAACCAACTAGTACGGAAGGGAGGATGCTGGCTAGTAATGACGAAACCCCCAGAGTTGTGTACATAAAATCATTGGGCGGTCATTATAGAGGATTAAAATTCGAAGGACAAATCAATGGAGAATTGAAAACCATCACTTTTGATACGGGTGCTGAAGTTTCCATAATTAGAAGAACATTAATCAAGTCTCGGGCAATCCAACCGCTCACTAGAAACCTGTCACTACGAACAGTCACCGGAGAATCTGCACCAGTTCAAGGAGAAGCTATGGTTGAGCTCACTTTTGGATCTACCACCTTTAGGCACAGAACATTAGTCGCCGATATGGAAGACGATTTTATTTTGGGAATGGATTTGATCGGCCAACATGATTTCTCCTTTGATCCTTCCATGAACATCCTTAAATTTAGTAATGAAGAAATTGTCCTAACAACACAAGAAGAATCCGAAGCCGTTAAGATCTTGGCCACAACCCCAGTGAGGATTCCTGGAAGTACTGAGAAGATCATTTTCAGAAGATTAGAAACCAACCCTGGGTGCTGCGTTGGACTAACACGTAATTTCATTGGAGATAAACCAGAAAGGTTTCTTGTTGGAAAGACTCTAGTAAGAACAAATGGAGACATTATGATGAGAATTGCCAATGTTTCTTCCGAAACAGTAAGAATAAAAGAAGGAGACATTATTGGATCTCTCGAACCAGTGAAGCAAATATCGAACTGTGACCTACCAGATAAGCGACACTTTGTGAAATCCAAATTGGATACAGACACCTTGATGCAGACTTTGGCGAAATCATGGAAACATCTTGATCCAGATAGACTTCAAGAAGTCACAGATTTCATTTTGAAAGAAGCAGACGTATTTTTGATGGACAATCAAACCGGACGAACCAGTTTAATTCAACACAAAATTGATACTGGATTGGCACACCCAATTAGACAACCACCACGACGTATGCCAGAGCTAAGCAACAGGAAGTGGAAAACCAAATTGATAAAATGCTTCAAGAGGGAGTCATTGAAGAGTCAAATAGTCCATGGTCCGCGCCAGTAGTACTGGTTACGAAGAAAGATGGGAGTCTTAGATTTTGTGTGGACTACCGAAAGCTCAATGACCTCACCAAGAAGGACAGCTTCCCTCTCCCAAGAATAGACGATACACTAACAACTCTATCGGGCTCCAAATGGTTTTCCACCTTGGACCTCAAAAGTGGATACTGGCAAGTGGCAATACATGACGATGACAAAGAGAAAACTGCCTTCAGTACCGGAAGATTTGGATGATGTCATGATTATGGGAAATTCGTTCCAAGAACATCTCAATAACCTAAAAGAAGTTTTTGACCGCTTCCGGAATGCCAACTTGAAACTCAATCCAAATAAGTGTTTCCTATTTCAAAAGAAAGTGGAATTTTTAGGTCACGTGGTATCTGAAGAGGGCATACAAGTTATGGAAGGAAAAATAGATGCTGTCAGGGACTGGCCAAAACCACACGACAAACATGAACTAAGGAGTTTTCTAGGATTATGTTCTTATTATCGAAGATTTGTGGAAGAATTCGCCAATATAGCTGCTCCACTTCATCGATTGACAGAAGAAAATTCAACATTCAATTGGACCCAAGAATGCGATTCCGCATTTAGAAAATTGAAAGGAGCATTATGTACAGGGTGTCCCATTTAAGATGGTATTGGGGGTTATCTGCTAAACTCGTAGAGGTAGATTTTTTTTGATTTCACATTCCAATTTTTCATGACGGATCGAATGCCGCAAACCGCAAGTCTCTATCTCGTACCGTTTCGGAGATACAGGGTGAAACTTGAAATTCTCACTTTTCGAGGGAAATCATTATCTCGCGTAAGAAAAAAGATATCAGAAAGATGAAAATTGCACCTGACGCAGTTTTTTACGTAGATTCCATTGGCGTACTGCAATTTTTTTTTCCAAGGTACCGTTCAAGAGATATGACTCAAACTTCATCTTTTTTAAATGGGACACCCTGTAAATTTTTACATTTTTAGAATATGCATAAACTTACCTTTCCAATGATATATAGTTTGTCTATATTCTGTTGTAATTTGCCAATATTATTATGGTATTTAAAACTTTCCATAAGAAATAAATCTTGTAAATCACATTGAATAATTGGTTTTATTTTTTGGTGTGAAAAACTCATAATTTTTTGATATGGGACACCCTGTAAAATTATATTTTATTAATTGATGTATTTTTTCCCATTTTCACGATATAGGTATTACACTTTTAAGTTATACCTCTGCATTAACTTCAAGAAAAAATAGTTTCTGATTGTAAAGAAAATTGACGTTATTTCGGATTAACTAAATAATCAAATATCTCACTAATGCTCGGTAACCGAATTTAATAGTCTAACGCCCAGTTTATTCTTCTGATTGACAGTTTATCAGATTCGAGAAGATATAGTTTCTGATTGTAAAGAAAATTGATGTTATTTCGGATTAACTGGTACCTACCTACAGCAAATATCATGGAAGAAATAATCAAATATCTCACTACTGCTCGGTAACTGAATTAATGAGTCTAACGCCCAGTTTATTTTTCTGATAAACTGTCAGGCAATGCAAATGGCGGAAAAACTGGCAATCTATATATAATCCTATTGGTTGGCCAATTATCTGCAGACCAATAAGATTAGAGGTTGGCAAATTTATCTTGTAGTGTAGACAGTTAGACGGTTGGCCTTCCGCACATTAGGCAACTGCAAAGAAACATTCTAGAAACTTGAGTCGTCAATCAGTTGCTTATTAGTTGCCGCTAGTGTATTTCAATGAGCATCCGCACACAACACAACTCGCTGGTAACGAAACTCGTCGGGTCGGTGATCAGTTAGTCGCAACCCGACATGCACCGTCGCTTGGCGATAAGTTTCTAGTTTATCTTATATAAACAAGCACGCAAAATGGCGGAAAGCGGAAACTGGAGAACAATTCTTCAATTTGAGATTTGAGGCTAGTTCAAGTCCTATATGCATATTATTTTATTATTTAATGAGGTGGTAAACCTAATACCTCATTTTCTTGTGCCGATTTTTTTAAAATTATAAGTGATGATATCTTCATGACTTAATTGAATCATTATTCACTGAATATTTTTTGCCAGGTTAATAACAAAATCTTAATCATAATAATAAAACAATAATTTAAACTCAACAAAGCTACTATAATTAAGAAGCGACTTCATTTTTCAGTAGCGTCGTGTGCGATCCAAATTCCATAGTTGGTAACTAGTTGGTGATTTAAGTTGCCAATTGGTTTGATTGCTTTTAAGTTGCTTAAAATGTGCCTTACCAGTAAATTTATCTAAAGATGAATAAACCGGGCCTTAGACTAATAAATTAAGTTTCCGACCATTGGCAATATGTAATCCCATTGATCGGTGAGTTATCCGCTAACCAATAGGATTAAAGATCGGTGAGAATATCTTGCAGATAGTTACCAGCAATAAGTTTATCGTAAGATGAATAAACCAGGCCTTATCTTATTCAGATAAAGTTGCTGGTAATTATCTGCAATGTGAATTTACCGTTTTATAATTCTATTGGTCGGCGGATAACTGGTCGACGAATTGGAATACATATTGGGTTTTTATCCGTCAGATTGCATACCATAACTGACAGTTTATCAAAAGGATAAACCGGCCTTTCATCATATATTTTCCCATTGCAACGATATAGGTATTACACTTTATAGTTACCCCTCTGCTCTAAGGCCAAGAAAAAATAGTTTCTGATTGCAAGGAAATTTTGATGTTATTTTGGATTATTTGGTACAGCCGATTTCATAAAATAAATAACTAAAAATTTTACTAATGCTCGGAAACTGAATTTAATAGTCTAAAGCCAGTTTATTCATCTCATCATCATAGATAAACTTACTGGTAAGGCCCTCCGCACACCAAAAATTAATCGCGAAGGGACGCTGCATGTCGGGTTGCGACTAACTGATCACCGACCCGACGAGTTTCGTTACCAGCGAGTTGTGTTGTGTGCGGATGCTCATTGAAATACACTAGCGGCAACTAATAAGCAACTGATTGACGACTCAAGTTTCTAGAATGTTTCTTTGCAGTTGCCTAATGTGCGGAAGGCCAACCGCCTAACTGTCTGGACTACAAGATAAATTTGCCAACCTCTAATTTTATTGGTCTGCAGATAATTGGACAACCAATAGAATTATGTATAGATTGCCAGTTTTTCCGTCATATTGCATTGCCTGACAGTTTATCAGAAAAATAAACTGGGCGTTAGACTAATTAATTCAGTTACCGAGCAGTAGTGAGATATTTGATTATTTCTTCCATGATATTTGCTGTAGGTAGGTACCAGTTAATCCGAAATAACATCAATTTTCTTTACAATCAGAAACTATATCTTCTCGAATTTAATGCAGAGGTATAACTTAAAAGTGTAATACCTATATCGTCAAAATGGGAAAAAATACATCTACAAACTATATATCATTGGAAAGGTAATTTTGTGCATATTCTAAAAATGTAAAAATTTACAGGGTGTCCCATTTAAAAAAGATGAAGTTTGAGTCATATCTCTTAAACGGTACCTCGGGAAAAAAATTGCAGTACGCCAATGGAATCTACGTAAAAAGCTGCGTCAGATACAATTTTTATCTTTCTGATATCTTTTTTCTTACGCGGGATAATGACTTCCCTCGAAAAGTGAAAATTTCAAGTTTCACCCTGTATCTTCGAAACGGTTCGAGATAGAGACTTGCGGTTTACGGCATTTGATCCGTCATAAAAAATTGGCCCAGGAATGTGAAATCAAAAAAAATCTACCTCTACGACTTTAGCAGATAACCCCCAATACCATCTTAAATGGGACACCCTGTACGAGCCCAGTGTTGTCCTATCCTGATCACAAAGGCATGTTGATTTTGGACACAGATGCAAGTAACACCAGTGTTGGAGCTGTCCTTTCACAAATCCAAAATTCACAAGAACATGTCGTGGAGTACTACAGCAGAACATTATCAAGGCCGGAACGAAATTATTGTGTCACCAGAAGAGAGTTGCTTGCCATAGTAAAAGCAGTCGACCATTTTCATAAGTATCTCTACGGACGCAAGTTTCTAATTAGAACAGATCACGCAGCTCTAAAATGGCTTTTAGAAATGAAAACTCCTGAAGGACAGCTTGCTAGATGGATTGAGAAATTGCAGCAATACGATTTCCAAATTAAACATCGACCTGGAAACCTGCATAAAAATGCTGACGCTCTGTCTAGACGGCCATGTAAAGAAGATTGCAAACATTGTCAAAGAATCGATATACATGAGAAAAACACTAGTCCAGCTGTAAGAAGAACGGGCCTGATCGTCGATGACAAATGGACTACCAAACAAATGAGAGAAGATCAGGACGCAGACCAGGACATCGGGCAAATTCTACATCTTAAAGAAAATGATGAATGTAGGCCAGAATGGGGGGAAGTGTCAAACAAAAGCTTGATTTACAAGGCGTTGTGGGCCCAGTGGAACTCTCTGGCCGTAGAAAATGGTTTGCTCAAAAGAGTTTGGGAAAGTGCCGATGGGAAATCCACTAAGAGCCAACTGGTTATCCCAAAAGACCGAGTGGAAGACGCATTAAAAGAGATACACGACGGAACTTCAGGAGCACATTTCGGAGTTGACAAGACTTTGGACAAAATTCGGGAACGTTTTTATTGGGTTCACTACCATGAAGACGTTAAAAGCTGGTGCCGAAAATGCGACATCTGTGTTACCAGTAAAGACCCTAAACTAAGATTTCGGGGGCCCATGAAACAGTACAACGTCGGTCTCCCATTTGAAAGAATAGCGATAGATGTTGCTGGACCGTTCCCAGAGTCAGAGCGTGGTAACAAATACATCTTAGTTATCATGGATTACTTCAGTAAATGGCCAGAAGTTTTCGCTATTCCCAATCAAGAAGCCATCACTGTTGCCCAGGTGCTAGTGGACGAAGTTTTTAGTCGTCATGGTTTGCCACTAGAGTTACATTCAGACCAAGGACGAAACTTCAAATTTGCCATCTTTAAGAAAATTTGTGAAATCATGGGAATTCGTAAGACCAGGACAACACCTTTACATCCACAGTCTGATGGCATGGTAGAACGATTTAATAAGACCATAGAGGAGCATCTAACAAAAGTGGTCGCAAGGAACCAGCGTGATTGGGACAAACACTTGCCTCTGTTTTTAATGGCTTATAGAGCAGCTGTTCACGAGACAACAGGTGAAAGTCCAGCCAGAATCGTCTTTGGAAGAGAACTCAGGTTACCTTGCGATTTGATGTTTGGGATACCTGAAGAAGAACGGAGAGAAATCCGAGATTATGCCGACGAAGTAAGGGCACGACTTCTGGGTATCCATGATTTTGCTCGGGAGCATATTCAGCTAGCCAGTGACCGGATGAAGACCAGATACGACATGAAAGCCAATTCAGCCGGATTTCAAGAAGGTGATTTAGTGTGGCTGTATAATCCAGCTAGAAAGAAAGGAGTATCGCCGAAGTTGTTTTCAGCGTGGGAGGGACCCTACAAAATAATCAAGAGGATCAATGATTTGGTTTATCGAGCGCAACACCAGGAGTAAGATGAAAGTTGTACATCTGGACAGATTGGCGAAATATCATGGGCGTGAAGTTGATCGGGACGATCAACCTTAATAGGAGGGCAGTGCCAGAAACAACGGCGTCCGCCAGGCTGTCAAGAATCGATGGCGGAAATACTAGAATCTAGCGAATTATTCTACTTTAATCTGGAAAATTAGAATATCGTGTGTATTCTAGATTTCACAGGAATAGATTTAGGGATATATAAGAAGGCCGGCATTGGTTTGTAAGTTTAGTTTCAGTTCGACTGTGATACGATTTAAATAGTGATTGTAAAGAGTTTGATTGTTGAGTTTGTTAATAAAGTAATTAGTGTCAGAGTGTTTTGTTAAGTGGAATAAATTATTGCTGTGTTAATTGGACTTTGATTTTTGGAATAAACGAAACGAACGACGAACCCAAGATTTTTGTCAGCAGGCAACCCAAAGCCGCGACACTATTAATATTGTTGTGAAAAACTTCGAATGTATGTATTCTAGCAACTTGGCTTAATGCTCGTTGACATTCTTTCACTGAACTACAAATTTCATTGTTATGTTGCATGTATTCAAAATTCTGAATGTATTCATCCATTTCTACCTACTATCATACATACATATCAACTACCTATTATGAAAAAAAAAAAAGTAAAACCTACCTAGATCAAGAAAAAATATAATGTAAAAATAAATACAATGTAACTGTTTTGCAAAAAAAAACAGAAATGAGAAAAAAAAAACACAGAAACCTTATCTTTTTTTTTTATTAGATCTGGTGTGAGTGCCAATTGGACTGAGTTTTGCTTTTCTTTCGTTTTTTTTTGGCTTTTTCTGGACAACTCTCTTCTGTTGTATTGGTCTTGTTCCGAGTCTTGTTCCTATACTCCTCTTCGATTACTTCTTCCTCCTCCTCTTCCAAGGATGATGGTTCTGAATAATTGTTCGACTCACCAGAGTCTGTATCAGTGTCCGACTGTTCTAGTTGTTTTGCAGTATAAATCTTTCCCTCTAGTTCCAAAGTTAATCCTTTTATTTTAACTTGCTTCTCTTCGTCCCTAGCTTTCTTAAAATGTTTTTTTATAATTTTAAGCTCTTCCCTGTCTTCATTGCATAAGTCATTAGAAATGGCGTAACCTGTGTTTTTAAGGGCTCTAAGCTTTTCTGCGTCTTTGAATAGTTCGGACTTTTTCAAATACGACAGAAACTCAATAAGAATTGGTGAGTCTCCCTTTCTTCCCAATTTATATAAGTTATTTATATCGGATTCTCTAATGTTTGTGCCGAAAAGTTCGTTAAGCTTGGCAAGGGTGTCCTTTATTAGGCTGTTGCAATTTTCAGAATTAAATCCAAAGAGTAAAATGTTGTTACGTCTGATTTTGCGTTCAAAAGAAACGTTCTTTTTGTGTATTTTTTCTATTTTCCGATTAAATGAATTAAATTTCCTTGTAACATTCGATTCACTTTCTTGTATTTGCTTTGTTAACTTTTGGGTTTGTGCATTGTTTTGTTCAGTTACCAGTTTGTACATATCCGAAAATGTCTTCGGCTCCTCCATTAAATACAACAGCGATGTATTCAGTACAAAAGCCTTGAAATATTAAATGAATGAATCTTCCCGCTTCCCAATTCTCGAGCGTACTGATTTTTCTATGGTACTATCATACTGTTGTACTAATTTTGGCGACTTGCTGTTTTTGTGTTGATTAAGGTAGAAGGGTAGCAGGTGGGCGGTACCTGCTGGGCGATAATGAACCTTATGATATCGGTTTACTCGGAGAATTATGATAAGAAAATTGTTTTTTTCTCTCTGAATAAAAGGTTTTTCCACGTACCTTTTAGTGAGTTTTGAAGTACTTTTAGCACTGTTTTCACTGATACCACTTTTGTTTTTAGATTTTTGCACTAAACACACTAAAATCGTCCCAAAACAGGAGCAAACAATATTGTCGCACAACTACGAGAACAGACTTTGAACAATAATTATGTACTTTCTGCAACAAGATGCACAATTGTAGAATAATTTACAATGCCCAATGCACCTGATGCAAAAAAAATTCAATCAATTATAAATCTACAACTTCCAACTAGAAAAGTGACCTGGAACACTAATGCATAAAACAGAGATAAAAAAGCAAGGATTGCAGATGTTTTCAATCGTACGATCTGTGGTGCGGCTAGCCGCCTCTCGAGACGATAATAGTCGCTGAACGCCAGTAGTGGAAATTCGCGGGCCATTTGAATGCTAGATTTCAGTGAAGCATGTGAGACTTGTGAGAGTCTAGCCTCCGGTCGATTTCTATTCTTAGAATAATTGCAGGGAAGGGACAGATTCACAAATTTTTGTCATGGAGGCGCGGAATAATTTGAAATAAAGTTGTCAGATCGTTCTTAATTACATTATAATATCAAAATTTGGAATGTGTAATTTGTGAATTATTATTTTAGTCAGGATTGGGGATAAAAAATCGAGATTGAATTTTAAATTTTTTGGGGGTGGCTTAGCCTCCCCTGCCTCCTCTGCAAGCCGCCAGTGGGTGGAGGGAGGATATTAGAGGGCAGCAGGATTTTCAATTGTTGGAAATGGAAACTAGTAGGTACCTATATGAACCTGGGAGGCGTACATTCGGGACTGGATATGTAGCCCCATGATATAACCATGATCCATGGTAACGAACTGACGAAGAAATTTGTAGTGCATCATTTGAAAGTATAAAGCTTACATTTTCAATGGTTATATAGTATTTTATTATCAATATTTCAATTTTAATTCAAGAATAAATCCCATTCGATATTACCTAGAAGTAATTCAATAAAGTCGGACAAAGCACTCCAAAAATTCTCAACTGGAATTTTGGTAACTGTTTGTATCCAATCCAAATGGTTTGCAACATTAGTTTGAATTATAAGCACACTTTGCTCGCAAAAAGTGGGATCCATTTTTTTATCACCACTGTCATAATGAGATACTATTCCTACAACCTTCTTCTCTATAACAATTGGACCTCCACTATCTCCTTTACATTCGCTTTTATTGTTCACTGGAATGTAACAAAGAGTCTTTTCAGGGCAATACTGATTTGTTAATGTTACATTGATTGCTCTTAGAGTATCAGAAGCTTCGCGATTTTCCGTTAAGCCCCAACCACTGACTACAGCTGGCTTGTTTACCATGTTATGTATAAGGTCTATTCTTTTTGGAAGACTAAAATTAATATTTGTATTGAATTTTCGTAATTGAAATCACTATACTCAATTCCTAGATACATACCTTATTGGTTGAACTTGGGAAGATAATTCGATTTCATGCTCTAACGTAATTATAGAAATGTCATTTTTGTAAGTAACTGGCTCAAATTTGGGATGATTTCTCCAACATTTTCTGCAACGTTGTAATTGTGCACCACTCTGTAATTTGCCTTCCTCATGGAATGTTTTGATCGATCTATCGCTCCCCATTAAAACTGTGACTATTTCTGGATCTTCACTCCTATAAGAATTAAAACATTTGAAAAAATCTAAGAGCTTTGGAGTGAAATATTTTTCGCTTACCGAAAGTTGAAACAATGAGCTGCAGTTAGAATGTGTTTTTTAGAAATAAGAGCCCCTCCACATTGAAGTAGTTCTGATTTATCGTGGTAAGTAATTTCTAAACCGACTTGGTAGGGATAATCCTTTATTGAGACTTTTTCTCCGTTAATAATTCTAGGACTGATGGTTTTCTATAATGTATGTATGAAATTGAGACGAATAAATCGCCTTCTTAAGAAGTGCTTACATACCTGTTGAGTTTCCTGCCATAACCAGGCACCAAGACCAAAAACGAAACAGAGGACATTCATATTACAATTCAATTATTTTATTAGATATTATTACAAACAATTACAAAACAATGAACCGTATTTTGGAGCCTATTTTAGGTATATATATGTATATGGGTATACATAAATAATTAATAAATATAAGGCAATCAAAATACACGTGTTTCACGATTTTTGCTGTGAATGTGCCTGTATCGTGAAAGTTATTGTCACGTTCAAAGAATAAAACACTTTAATTTCTAAAATAAATTATTTAATTATTTATTTATCACGCTATATTTATTTAATCTTAGAATCTAAAAACAGCCATAAATTTTTTTATTAGAAAATTATAGTCGACGTCTAAATTGTCATTGCGTCCCTTATCCAGTCAGTTAATTTGGCTGCGTCACAAAACACCATGAAATTCGTGAGATCGCATTTGCCTTTGTCGCTCAGTACCAAAGATGCCAATCCTCGTAAGTAGAATTTTCCGTTTTTGTTCATCATAAAACCGGCACCGCTGTCTCCTATACACGTACCAGTACCATCTCGTTTACCTAAAAAAAGTAATCAATCACAATCACGTATTTTAACAAGCAAAGCGGTAATGGTCTATTCAAATTCTGTGATAACGCTATCTACTCTTGATTATAAACAAGCGAGTTTACTTTTGAGAAATTGTCAATTTTAAACTGTATAATAATTGTCGGAAAGGGTAAGATTAAATGTAAGATAGTACGTACAATATAGATATTGTTCGTCGATTTTTAACTGACATTTTCATTAGAAAAGTACCAACGTCAGTTGCAAGATAATTTAATCCAGTGTTGCCAGCATCAGTACAGATGTACTGAAATCAGTACAATTTGACCCTCTTCAGTACGTCAGTACCACACTATAAAATTCAGTACATTTTCCCGCCGCTGTACAATACCGGGGATATTCTTAATAAACGGCGGGAAAAGTTAACGAATACCTGCATTTTCGAATTGACGGAAGCAAGGACGATATACACTATTACTACCAGGATGGCCTATCCTCATAAGGCCTGTGTGTAACAAATCCCCCCCCTCTTCCCCCCCCCCCCTTCCAAAATACCAGTTGTGACGTAGGCAGCATGTTATTACTCGCCTTGACGTAGACTGTTTAAACAGCTGACGTCTTAGTTATGACGTCAGCAATGATGGCACACCAATATGGCGGCGATTACCAAAAACGAAGCCGATAAGCACATGTGTGTAATCTCCTTGGGACGGAAGGGGATCACGAAATACTCCGGAGCAGAATTTTGAGTGCACCCAAACATGCCTTTAGCCCGCGGCCGTTTTACGCCCGTATATGGACTCAATCTCGATTAGGAGTTTAATCTCGCTTAGTTCAGGTCTGTTTCCAGTCAAAAACAGTCAGAAAACTAGTTTCAACCAATGAAATTTACTCTAACTGGTTTGTGATCTCTGCAGAAACTGACCTTTCGAAAATTTGGCATGCAGCGCAAGAAAAAAGGAGTTTAAGCTGAAGTTTTAGATTACTTACAAGATCCACCAGAAAGGAGGGTTTTGCTTAGATTAGATGTTTGACGTTTCTTAGATCAAAAAAAAAATCCAAGGGTGATAGCAATCTTAATACTGACCTATTACCTAATACTTAAATTGCCTAACATGTACATTCTTGAGAAGCTAGAGGATATTAACATTAAATTTCGTGAAATAAGTAACCTGCCCCAATCTATAATGTCAGATCTTCTGAAAATGTAACGATTTTGAAAAATTTCGGTTCAATTTTTATGACATGAAAAACGCGGCAAATTACCGGTGCAGCGCTTGTGCTGAGAGGATGTTCTTAAGCCTAAAAAAACGAAATAAGTATGCTAAAACCATCTACTTTATTAGTTTTATGAACTCCAGTTCAGTTTCTGATGTTAGTACATTTTTACGTTTTCCAGTACATTTTTTGCCTCTTGATCAGTACTTTAATTTTCGAGGGTCTGGCAACGCTGATTTAATCTCAACTTATTAAATCTCCTAGCAATCCAGCATCTAATTCCGTATAAAAATAGTATAAATAAAAAATTACGAAATTTCTAAGCTCAACTCAAATTACATAACAATTTTTTTTACCAACGCAAGCGATAGGCGACCGGATGTCAGAGTTCGATGTCGCCAATTAATAGATTATTGCGACATTCCGATAACAAAAAAAAAAGTCAATAAAAGATTATAAAATTAGGACGCGTTTAACCGGAAATCACTATACTCATGTGATTTAATTGCGACATAATTGATAAACTACAACACCGGTGTTTCCGCCGGATGTTGCATCATTTCCTAAGTAAAAACAATTCTTGGAAAACAACAATGCTAAATGACCGCCCACGTAACAGAATTTTGGTGGGAATTGAGTACTATTTAAGCAGGTTACAATCAGAAAAGAGATAACATCCAGCAGTTGATTTGATAGTAAGATTTAAGGAATCAAGAGAATTGGCAGTGAGTCTCCACCAAAAGATTTTTTTTATTTTAGTTTTGCCTCGGGCAAAACAAAGTTTGCAATTGACTATTGTCCAGTAAGAGTCATAAAGTAGTAACAAGTTTTCTTTTGTTTGTGCGTGCTAAGTAACTGAAAGTAATTTTGATCGTTTGTGAATTGAAGGACAGGTTGTAAGTACATGTAGAAATTTGAGACTTTAGTAGTTATCTATTAGTGAATTAATTTTAAGAGAACGGTCTAAGGAACTTTACTGAAAATTTATTTGATATTCCGAGTGAAATAACATTTGAATTTATTTTGATAAAAAAGGGCTTAATTATCAAAATAGAATGAACTTGACTATTGCTAACAATTTGAAGTGCTAACAATTACTAGAAGAATTTTGAACTTGAATTATTTGATTTTTGAGTAAATTTGACTTTTGAATTTAATTTAATAAAAAATTTTAATCAGTGAAATAGAATGAACTTGACTCTTGACAACAATTTAAAGTGAATTTATTATAAGAAAATTAAAACTTGATTTTAAGTGAACTTTTCTAAGGAACTTTACTGAAGGCTTAATTGTTTTGAATCAAATGACATTTTTATATTCAATTAGGAAAATATAATGAACATGATTAGTGCCAATTTATTTGAAGTGGAATTTTCCAAAAGAGTTTTAATTCAAAAATAGAATTTTGGATTCAAATATTGGATTGCTACTACACCGTTTTTGAAGAAATTGAGTTAATGAATTGATGAGCTTAAACTATTAAATAAAAAGAAATTCTTTATGCAGTCTAATTTTAGTTTGTAAGTTGGGAGTGTCAGGGAAAGTCAGGGATTTAATTAAAAGTTTTAATATGAAAGGATTCAGTATTAAGGAAGTGTCAGTAAAGGGATTTGTTTAATGTGTAACCTGTAACCAACAAATGAGGAACGAGATGAATAGCGTATAATCAACTAAACTTTGATTAAGAGGGTGTATAACTGGTTTGTTTCAAAGTATGAACATTAAAGTAAGAATTTGTTAATATAAAAAAAATTCTTTATTTGTCGTGTGCCTAAGTTATGCTGAATTCTTATGCTGAATTCTCCTAATTGATAGTGCTGATTTAGTTAATAAAATATGTATAAAAACTATTATACAGTTGTTTCTCTCATTTGCACCATTCACCACTTACTTCTGTAGCAACCCGAGGAAATAATTAACATCAAATAGAACCGCTCGCCATTTACCATCTAACTAATTAATAGAGTACTTAGGTGGATTACTACATTGGTGTCAGGTGTGGGGTTTATTATTTGTACATTGAGAGCAACTGTGAGGTTATTTTAATTCTATTGTGAGAGCATCGGTAGGGTTGGAAATAATTTTTGAACTGAGAGAAACTGTAATTTTATTAGTTAAATTTAAGTTGAGAACAACCAAGCGACGTTAACGATGTCCAACCCTCCGAGTCCAGTACCACAATTCAACACCAACATGCCTAACCTGCTGATTAGATTCCATACCTACCTATAATGGAACTACGAGTGCCGAAGAATTTTTGAATGTTCTAGAAGAAACCAGTATTTTAGCTGACTGGACAGAGACACAGCAAATTTCAGTAGCCGGATTGAAACTGGGATATCGAGCCAAGCAGTACATAGAAGTGTAGTGCAGTTTAATATTAACACTAGGTATATTCATATTATTATTATTATCATAACATCATAATCAGGTCACCTCCAGTTCACGTCATTAGTATTACCAAACTATGTAAACCATATTGTAACCATTATTCAGATCCAATATAACGTTCAAACCAATAACATCCGTTGTGTTTTATTAAGGATCATACATGGCGATTCTGCCAGGATGGTGCCTAAGTACAATTTTTTTTTAAGAACTATATTATCAATATCAAAAAAATAATTATTTTTTGACCGAGCGCGCGATACGAAAAATAGACATGGGGAAAAGTTCTAGTAAACACGCGGAAGTGACTGATACCGGAGCGGTAAACTCGAATTTTATCGTTGAAGAAAACGCTGTTTCCGTACCACATGACGTTCGCGTAATATTGTATGTGATTGCTGCAGCCGTGTGTCTGATGACATTTTTGAAAGTGCGTAAATCGTATAGGAGAGGCCTGAAACGCAATTTGGGCAGAAGCATGGTGCTAAGAGCCAGAGCAGCTGATAATGTAGACGCTGTCGCATAAAGTTCGTAAGTCATACACACGCAGAGGACAGCCGGTATGTACAAACTTGTTATTATGCCCGATGCTGAGTATACGTCCCTTGTCTGATCTGAAAATTGAGCCATTCAAAGATAGATAAAATAAAATGAAAAATTGATGCCGTAATAGAGCAGCTGAGTTCCCGTGTGTTCACAACTTTCATTATATTATTTCCTGAAAAGAAGAAGATGTCCCAAAATATTAAAAAGACTTTATGGTGCTTATTTTAAGTCCATTTCATTCATGTTCATCTGATTATTATTATTTTTTTCTTCTCTTTGATATTAGCTCTATTCACGAATGCATAATTTAAAAGCTAAACTATATAGGTCCATAATAACTAGTATACATTTGACCTTCAAAATTGTTTATTCTCTAGGTACCTAACTATCTACTATATTATGGTATTATTTCCTTTTTACGTAGTTTTATTTTTTTTTTTTAGTTATTACTGGATAAATATTTATTATTTATTTATTTATGACGTTCAACTGGGATGAGACTCATACCCGGCTGACAAATTTAAAAGACGCTATCGTTAGTGAGTCTAAAAGAGTTTTAAAATCAAACGTACCGAAAAGCGAGAGTGTGCGCGAGGAAGTTAAAGTAAATTTGCTAACCCTTTATAATGATTTTGTTAAAATATGTACAATTAACTACCAATTTTTAGATAATAGACAATATCAGAAAATCAAAAAACTTTTTAGCACAGCGCGAGATAGGGTAATTAGGGCTTATTTGGTTCTTAGAGTACCATATAAAATACCAAATTCTTGCACAGAAGTAATAAATCCTTCAGTACTGGAAGAAGATCTGGAAATCCCGGATATAGAAGAGCAAGAAGATAGTGACGAGGTTAATAGTCAAATAGAGGTGGAAAGGTTATTGAAAATGCCTATTACCGCAGTAGAATTTTTCAACTTTGCAAGCAAGATCGTCAGCAGTGAGTATGATGGATCGGAAGACCGACTCCAATCATTTTTGGACGCTCTAAATTTGCTACAGACGAATGCCACAGATCACGAGGCCAACGCCGCTGCCTTCGTTAAAACAAAGCTGACAGGAAAAGCACGAGAACTGATCAATGAGACAGATGATTTGACGACCATTATAGAAAAATTAAAAAAGGGCATCAAGGCAGAAAGCTCACAAACAGCTACAAGTAAGCTTCTTTCGCTGAAACAGCAAAATAAGGATTACACGAAATTGGCGACGGAGATAGAGTCATTGTCATCAAGTCTGAAGAGAGCCTATATAAGAGAGGGCGTACCGGCAGAAGTAGCTGAGAAATATACTACAAACACTACCGTTAGGGCACTCAAAAATGATTCTAGCTCAGAAAGCGTGCGTATTATTATGGAAGCCGCCACTTTTAGTACTCCGAATGAAGCCATTTCAAAATTTGTCGACGTTAGCGCCGACTCAGGTAACAGCACCGCCTCAGTTTTTTTTGCGGGGCACAATAGGCACAAACGAGGACAATATAGGGGTAATATGCGGAGCAGAGGAAGACAGTATAACAATTTTAATAATAACCGATATAGTAACGGATCCAATCACTATGGCCAACGAGATCCAACTAATAAGTATAGAGGAAATAATAATCAAAATTACAGAGGCACTTTTTACAACAATAGACATAGTACGAGAGGACATAGGACACCTTTCGTAAGAAGCTATGAGTCAGAGGAAAGTTCGGAAAACCGGCAGGACCCCCAGTTAGGTCCAATGGGGGACAACCAGTAAAAATTTTTCACTTGGACCTGTCACTTTCAAACTTTGTATTGATTGCCACACAAATGACAGGACACGAAAGCATAACATTACTCGTCGACACAGGGGCTGACATATCAATATTCAAAAAGTCAAAAATTAAGCCGGCTCAATTATTAAATAGGGCACATGCTAGCAGAATTAGAGGCGTTACAGAAGGCTCAGCAAGTTCATGCGGAACTACAGAAACTAACATTTTTATCAATAACTTCTCACTGCCACATACATTTCACGTAGTAGACGATAACTTTCCTATACCATCCGACGGAATTTTAGGGCGAGATTTCATAGTGAAATACCAGTGTCAATTAGATTACTCAAACTGGAATATGACCATCTTATACAGAAATACTGAAATAACAACGCACATTTTTAATAGCCCAGAAGAGGACTTACTAATTGTACCACCAAGATGTGAGATCATTAAACATATCAAAAGATTTGAGCAACTCAAAGAAGATTCGGTAGTTCTACACAAAGAGATAACGCCAGGAGTTTTTGTCGCAGGTGCTATTATATCAAGGTCGAATCCTTACATTAAAGTTTTGAATACAAATATTGAAAGTGTTGCAATAAAAAATGCTGACTTGGCAATCACCGAATTAAAAAATTACAATATTTATAATATTAATTGCCAAAAAGAAGATAGGGAATCACAACTTTTGAAAGAATTAAATAAAGATATCCCGGAATTTGCAAAAAACGATACAATAACTCTATGTAAGCAATTTTCCGACGTTTTTGGACTATCTTATCTATAGATAGATTGACAAAAAACAATTTCTACGAACAAAAGTTAAAACTATCAGACCAAACACCTGTTTATAGTAAAAACTATCGCATTCCTTACTCACAGACGACGGAAATAAATGCGCAAGTAAGCAAAATGTTGGAACACAATATAATTGAACCGTCCATAGCGGAATACAATAGCCCAATATTGTTAGTGCCAAAGAAGTCATTAGACCAAAATAAAAAATGGAGATTAGTGGTCGATTTTAGGCGAGTCAACAAGGCCCTTTTGGGTGATAAATTTCCTTTACCGAGAATAGATGCCGTTTTGGATCGACTAGGAAGAGCCAAATTCTTCTCTACATTAGATTTAAAATCAGGATTTCACCAAATTCCCTTAGAGCAAAATTCGAGAGATATAACAACGTTTAGCACGAATCAAGGATCCTACAGATTTACAAGACTCCCCTTCGGACTGAAAATTAGTCCTAATAGTTTTCAGCGAATGATGAACCTAGCTTTCGCAGGTATAACACCAGAAAAAGCATTCGTATACATGGATGATCTTATAGTTATTGGATGCTCTAAAAACCACCACTTGCAAAATCTTCGTAGTGTTTTCGAAACTTGCAGGAAATATAACCTGAAACTCAATCCTGAAAAATGTAAATTCTTTCAGAAGGAAGTGACATTTTTGGGTCATAAATGTACAGACCAAGGAATTTTACCGGATGACTCAAAATTTGAAGAAATTCGATCCTTCTCACCTCCAAAAGATCCACAAGCAGTAAAAAGATTCGTTTCATTCCTTTCTTATTATCGCCGATTTATTCCTAATTTTGCACAACTTGCAAGGCCACTCAATATACTTACTAGAAAGAATGTTACATTTAAATGGACAGAAGACTGTCAAAATTCCTTCGAAAAACTGAGAAACTCACTATTAGAGCCACCTATCTTGCAATATCCAAATTTCCAAAAAAAAAATATTCTTTCAACCGATGCGAGCCGAGATTCATGCGGAGCTGTTTTGTCACAAGAGTATGACGGATTAGACATGCCATTGGCCTATGCCTCAAGATCATTTACAAAAGGGGAATCAAATAAATCCACTATAGAGCAAGAACTTACAGCAATTTGCTGGGGAATAAACTATTTTAGACTCTTTCTATTCGGAAATCGATTTTTGGTCAAATCTGATCACAGATAGATGTGTCTATCTATTTTCTATGAAGGACCCCTCCTCAAAAATAACGCGTATGAGATTAGAATTAGAACAATACGATTTTGAAATACGATATATTCAGGGTAGTTGTAACGTAGGTACTGATTTTCTATCCAGGCTAACTATTGAAGATCTTAAAAATATCTCTCAAAACAGTTCTCAAATATTAGCAATCACTAGGTCGACGACTAAGGCACAGCAAAACAAAATAAATACTAACCAAAGTACTACACTGAATAAACCAGTAATGAAGCCAAAAGTATACGAAGCCTTTGACAATTCAAGCATAATTAAACTTCCTATTGCGAAATTTGATATTAAGCCCAATTATCTTAGAATAAATTTGGGAATAAAAGGAAGATTCTGCGCAGAATCAAAAATATCGATCAATAAGGGCAGTATTTCACTAGAGAGAGTACTGCCGCAGCTCGAAAAAATGGCTATTGATCATAATGTGAAAGAAATAAAAATAAATATTAGCGACCATTTATTTAGAATGTGCACAATAAATGAATTGAAACATATAGGTCAGCAAAAATTGCAAAATATATATATCGCTTTATACAAGGAGGCGCAAATTGTCAACAACAGAGAAGAAAAATCAAGATTAATTACAAAATATCATGATGATCCCATCACTGGCGGTCACTGTGGACAGAAAAAGTTACTGAAGAAGCTAAGATCATGCTACAGATGGAAAGGTATGTCACGCGATGTTGCAAATTATGTGAAAAACTGCCAAAAATGTCAAATGAATAAGATCAAATCAAAAACCAGAGAACCGATGATAATAACACCTACACCTCAAAAAGCATTCGACATAGTATGCATTGATACTATTGGTCCATTTTTAAAAACAGCTAATAACATGCAATACGCAGTTACCATCCAATGCGAGCTATCAAAGTACCTAATTGTAACTCCTATTCCCAACAAAGAAGCTAGGACAGTAGCCAAGGCAAGAATGGAGCACTTTATACTCATATATGGTCCCATGAGAGAAATTAGGACAGATTTAGGCACGGAGTACAAAAACGAAATATTTTCTGAATTAACAAAACTTCTAAAAATACAGCATAATTTTTCAACAGCATACCATAGTCAGACAATAGGTGCATGCGAGAGAAGTCATAGAGTTCTGAACGAGTATATTAGAATGTATGTACCTAAATGAAAACTTAACAACGTGGGATAGCTGGTTACCATATTTTTGTTTTTGCTATAATACAACACCGAGTGCATATCACAACTATACCCCATTTGAACCAGGGGCGTCGCGTCGGGGGGGGTACTGGGGGTAATTACCCCCCCCCCAGGATCGAATTATCAAGAGAAAAATCACGACGCCAAAAAGAAAATACATAATATATTGAAGAAAAAACATTTTTGTTTTGTTTTATTTTTTTCACAAATGAAATAATTGTTCTGGAAAAGTGAATGACCTTGAAATTTGCGAAAAATTTCGCCTGCGGCGCGTTTTTGGAGGGCGCCCCCTCAGCCCCCCGTACCATTTACCCCCCCCCCCAGACTACTGGTCACGCGTCGCCACTGATTTGAACTAGTATTTGCGAGAAAACTAGAGATATGCGAAGTACTTTCAAGTAAATCAGTTTACGATCAGCAGGCCGGAGAATTGATGTTAAAGCCAGGAGATTTAGTCGTACTAACTAATGAAAGCCGATCTAAATTTGAGCCGTGGTATAAAGGTCCATATTAGGCCAAAAATGTGCCGACAAACATTTGAAAGTGTAAACAATGCATGTCTCCATGCAACGACTTTATTATATTAAAATTTTATTATCTTATGTAATTAACATTATGCTGATCAGCAACTCTAACTATAAACGCGCGTATAGCATAACATAGGTATAGAAAGGTATGAATGTGTGTATGTAAACAAAAGCTCTTTGTTATTAAATTATCGAATAAGTTTATGGTATATGTGTATAATTAATTTTTAATAGGTTACTTACTTGCGAAATTTCAGTAAATGATAACATTAGTCGAAATACTATAACAATTATTTTAATTTATTTTATTTGCTATTGTAAATTGTAAAACATTTCTAACCCAGAAGAATGAACTTCATTTTAGCTAAGAAAAATGTAGTCCATAGTCCATTCCTCCAGAAGAGGGAGATGTAGTACAGTTTAATATTAACACTAGGTATATTCATATTATTATTTCAATTTTTTTCAATTTTATTTATTAATCCATCTTTATAAAAAAGTACATAAAGTGTATGTTTTGGAACGTCAACAAAAAAACAGTGAAAGGCTAAAGCTATGGCCACATAAAAATATGTAGCAATTGTCAGGTATAAAAACTTGCCTAAAAATAAACTTACGAAAAACATATTACCTTAGCTTAGCAATAGACATCCTACCAATAAACAGATAAACAAATCACACAATTAAAAAACAAAAACAAAGAAAATCAGCAAAAGTAAAAAATTATTATTATAAAATTAGATATTAAAATTATTTTCTTTCATGAAATCTTGGATAGAATAATATGCTCGATCACAAAACAGCCTTTTAATTTCCCTTCCAAACTGTTTGCTATTTAAACATTTCACTGATACAGGTAACTTATTATTTAATATCACAGCATTGTAATCGAGAGAATGTTCAAAATTTGTAGTTCTGTGCCTCGGAACAGTCAGGACATGGGCATTTCGCGTTTGATGGTTATGTCCATCAGATAATGCGTTGTAGTCCCTAATATTAGCTTTAATGTATTGAAGGCATTTATACATATAAATACACGGCACAGTCAATACGTTTTTACTTTTAAAAAGAGGTCGACAAGACTGTTGGGATTGTAAATTAAAAATGAGCCTTAATATTCTTTTCTGGATTACGAAAACTCTTTGTGATTCTGAGCATTTTCCCCAAAACATAATACTTAGGGAGATATGAGAGTAGCCCAGTGAGTAATAAATATTCATTAGGTCTTTGGAATCAAGTAAATTTTTCATCTGCAGGATTGCAAAATATGCACTATTTAGTTTTTTACAAATGAAATCTATATGTGTATCCCATGAGAAATTGCCTTTTATATGTGTTCCAAGAAACTTGGTATCTAGGGACAGGCGCAGCGCATTACTTGGTAAACATTTTTTTAGATTAAAATTTAAATATGCGGTTTTGTCTTCATTTAAGACCAGTTTATTTCTTTCACACCAGACCATCATTTTTTCTAGAGTTGTGCTTACTTTTTTATGCAACTTTTCGGGAGTACTCGCAGAAACAGTTACTGACGTGTCGTCTGCATACATAACAATTACATCGTCGCCCATATGATCTGGCAGGTCGTTTATGTATACCAAAAAAAGAAGGGGCCCCAGTATAGATCCCTGTGGGACCCCTAACTCTAAATTGAATCGCTCCGATAGCTGCCCATTACATTTTATTAAAATAGAACGATTTGACATAAAAGACCCAATGCAACTCTTTATTGACCCTCTGATTCCCACTTGTTCCAACTTATCCAACAATATATCTCTATTTACCAAATCAAACGCTTTAGTTAGGTCGAAAAATATTGACACCACGTATTTGCCCTCGTCGACTTCTCTATAAACGTTCTTCAAAAAATTAGCAGTGGCAGTCTCAACTGAGCGTCCAGTTCGAAAACCATGTTGCATATTCGACAGTATATTTTTTTTTTCAAAAAAACTTATCATCTTATCGTAAATTACCTTTTCTACTACTTTTGAAAAGACACTAACTATCGAAATAGGTCTGAAATTTTGAATATCTGATTGATCACCTTTTTTGAAAATGGGAGATACTACAGAGGTTTTCAAGATATCCGGAAAGCTTCCCGACTCTAGGCACATATTAATGAGAAATAAAAGTGGGTCTATCAAATTAATCGCAATCTTTTTAAACAAAATTGGAGATATTCCATCAAGTCCATGAGATTTTTTATTTTTTAGGCTATTTATTATAGAAGCCAGTTCATCCTTGGTGACGTCAGCACAAAAAATTGACTCCTGACATGCTTTTGAGGTTGTATGAGGCAGTGATAAATTATAGCCAAAACGCTCGTCATATTTTTTTAAGGCAACAGTAGAAAAATACTTCCCAAATCCGTTTCCTATCAATCCGCCCTCAGAAACCAATCTACCATTTAAATTAATTGTCGTAATATCATTTTTACGTTTTTCCCTTCCAAGTGTGGAATTTACAATATTCCAGATTGCTTGGGATTTATTGTCCGCGTTATTTATTTTATTTTTAATAATGTTTTTCTTTGATTCTCGAATTAGCTTTTTATAATTGTTTTTTCGTACTTTATACTGAGCATGCGCTTCTGGGCAGTCTGATCTTTTTATAATTTTAAAAGTTGATTGCAGGTGCTTTTTCTCATTTTTTAGATTTTGGTTGTACCAATTTTTATTTCTATTTTGATTTCTGTCATTTTTAACTACTTTTTTAACAGGACATGATGGCACCAAATGACAGTTTCTATAAAAAAATCAAATGCATCATTTAGGCCAAGGTTATTTATTTTAACCCATTCCATTTTATTAAGTAAAAATTTAAATTCATTTATGTTTAAGTCACTACAGCAGCGCTTGGTGATATTTCTTGTAGCGGTTTTTGTTGGAGAATTCCGAGTGCAAGATAATCTGGCGACATGGGCAAGATGGTCTGCCAAACATGGATCAAAGATTTCCACAGTAAATATACTTTCAGGGATGTTAGAAACCATGTAGTCAATGCAAGTTTTCGTAATTCTACCATTTCCGTTCATGCTTATCCGAGAAGCTTCTTTTTTTGGCAAGCCCAAAGAAAAACAGTTGAACAAATCACTTAGCATTTTGGAAGCAAGCGAATTATTGTCTAAATAATTTATATTAGGATCGCCGCATAGGATCACATATCTGTGGCAACTTAAAATTTTCTTAAGTGCGGCTTCCAGATGTTTAAAAAAAACGATAATATCGCCACTAGGAGGCCTATAAACACTGCAGATAGCTACTTTTTCCGTGTCATTTACATACAGACACACGGCACATAACTCGATGACACATTCCACCGAGCATGTCCTCAAACAACAAATCTCCATAAACCTAAAACTATCTCTTATATAAATAGCAGAGCCACCGTGTATATGTTTATCTCGAGAAAAATGGGAAACCAATTTAAAACCAGGTATGTTAATGCTCAATATATTATCCCCCGCGATCCAATGTTCCGAGACACAGAAGCAAGCCAAATTCATATCTTCAACTAAATTACTAACTAAGTCTATCTTATTAACTAAGCTTTGGACATTCACATGACATATATTTATATTTGAGACATCTGAGACAAACGGGGGTATAAAAAATTCGTTTGTACATTCAATAAATTATTTTCTATGGGACTGGTACTTGTTTCTATTTCATTCGGTGATAAATCTTTATTTTTAGTCGCAGGACTATTTACTACCGTAGTGTTTATTCCCTCAGTTATGTCGGGTTGTATTAAATTTAGGCCTTGCGTCTCAGATGTGCTCAAACCACATGGAGTGTGCATTGAACGAGTTTCCGTTGTTTGGGTAGAACCATTTTCCGTAACTTGATTGGTGTTTATTAATATTAGGTTCTTCGGTAAAGGATTATTTCCTAATATAATTCGGTCATAAATTAAGTTACCTAATTTCTTCTTTGATAGAGTTTTAATTCCAATATTAGCATCAATATAACTGAAAATGCCGGGCAAACATGAGTTTAATTTGCATATAAAGCGATTTAGGTTCTTGTTAAAATTATATATTAGCCTATTTTGTGACTGGTTATATGGTACCCCAACAAAGGAAATGTTTGTGTTTGGACATAACTTCAATTTATTCCAGAGCTCCTTACATTTAGGGTAGTCAGAAGAGTTTGAAAAATTATTTGATCCCGCCATTATTACAATGTGGTCGTCTAAGGTAAAATTGCAGGAAAGATCTTCAATATTTTCAATGACGTTTTTGAACCTTGCACCCGGTTTATAAATACATTGTACCTGGTAGTTCTTAGAGTTTAATCTATTTCTTAGCAGTTTGTCTACATTATAACCAAAATTATCTGAGAGAACTAGGATATTTTTGTGTTTCACTTCCAATTTCTGACATAATGGTGAACGTGAAAGAGTTTCATCATTTACAGGATGCACTAGTCTGGTTGTGCGGGCTGGTGTCGTTGGCGTCCTTGGCGATTCCGATTCCACCATAGAATTCAGCACCGTTCGCGCTATCGATTTAATTTGTTAAGGTTCCGTTGGTATCGATGTTTCCGTAGTAGTAGTACTGAATGCGTTCCTGAATCCATTTCAGTTTGCGTACTACCTAAGCTGAACACCTTATTTGTATACACACTTAGGTCCAATTTCAGTTTTTTAATGTTTTCTTTAAGTTCGATGATGGTCTTTTCATTTTCGGTAATAATTTTGTTTAACTCATCCTCCCTTATAGAGGCCTCGTTTAAGAGATTTTCATGTTCTCTCTTTAACTTTTCTATATGTTTGGTTTTTAAGTTTGAATCAAATGAAAGTTCACTTAATGTTTCTTCCAGTGTGGCATTTTTTTCTGCGATTATACTTATTGAGTCTTCCAGATCAATCATTTCGCATGTGCAACAGTTTACTTTATTTCCCTTGATTACATTTAGGGTTCCCTTAAATTTTTCGTTTGTTACACAGTTTCTGTGAATAATTTCGTGACATTGAGTACATAAGTAATACGACGTATATAGTCTCTGACAACATTTAAATCTACCAGACATTCTGAAACGAAGCTAGAGATGTAGAAGATTTGACTTGTAGACTGCGCAGACTAGCAAATTTGCGGCAAAAAAATACAGGTGGTTCTTTGTTATGATTGATATTAATTTAACTTACAGGTAATTTGGGTAAAATTTTTGTCTAGAACTCAGCTAGGATCCCTTCACTACCGATTTGACTGATTTTTGGTAAATTTTTAATTCAAAAACTAATCACAACAAGACTTTTTAATGAACGACCTTCACAACACATATCGCCCACTATCCCGTCTGAGGATATTATTATCATAACACCATAATCAGGTCACCTCCATTTCACGTCAGTAGTATTACCAAACTATGTAAACCATATTGTAACCATTATTCAGATCCAATATAACGTTCAAACCAATAACATCCGTTGTGTTTTATTAAGGATCATACAGAAGCAGAGCCAACCTTAAAAACTACCACCAGCTGGACTCTGCTAAAGGACAGTCTAAAAACTCAGTTTGGCAGGCATTATGTGAAGGGGGCCGCTATGAAACATTTTATTGAATGCAAGCAACGAACAGGTGAAGCTTGTAGACAGTATCTTACTAGATTGAAGGTATTGGGGCACCGGACCGCTACATTCACCGGAAATCCAGCAACAGAAAAATTGTTGGAAGAGAAATTGCTCGGAGACATTGGGTGGTATGAATAAAAACGAAGTACTTGCTACTACTACAAGTATTAGCATGTTCTTCTACGTAGTATTTACTTCAAAACGAAGTAGATACTACATTTCGACACTACCGGAAATAAGTAAATGCTTCTTTGTGAAGTAAATACTGCTAAGAATATACTAATACTTGTAGTAGTAGCATGTACTTCGTTTTTATTCATACCACCCATTGCCACCCAATTTACCCTAGGATCGTAAATGCCGATTAAACAACGTGTACTCTCAGGAAATCCAGCAACTTTGGATGAAGCATTAGAAATAGCTGAGAGGGAAGAATCCATCGAAAATTGCCTGAAGCCACACAGTCGAGATTGTCGTGGAATTATGAATCAAAAGAAGACAGCAGGCCCAAGCCGTGAGAACCGTTGGAACCAAAAAACGCCGCAAGCTAGAAAAATGGTGTGTTACAACTGCAACCAGGAAGGTCAGGTGAGACCAAATTGTCCGAAACTAAGGGACGTGAACAGACAAGGTAACAGAGGTACGCTTGTTTGTTTCAGATGCCACAAGAAAGGGCATTTTGCAAAAAATTGCCGCACGGCAGTCAGCGCTTTTACCCAGCAATCGGGAAATAGGCAGACCTATTTAAACTCGAACGCAGCCCCCTATCAACCCCGAGACGTGGCTGCCAACGAGGCAAGTTGGGATTAAATGAAGAGAAATGTGTAGGGATATTTTTTTTTTTTTTTTTTTACGGATATGCGCACTCGCAAGGAAATGTCCTATCACGCTCGAGAAGCGGCAAGTGCGCGGAAATGTCGGTGTATGTTGGTCTTGAAACGGTTCAGGTTGTAACCTGCAGGGAAAACCGTCGCAGGGAGTTTATTCCACAGCGATGCTGTTCTCCAGAGATATGAATTCTGATATAATGAGGTTCTTGGTGCCTCTAGTTTGACAGTAAATTCATGGTTACCGTCTGTTTGACGGGTTCGCCTGGTAGGTGCTACTCTCGGTGGAATCATACGTGCCAACTCTTCAGAGCATTTTCCGTGATAGTACCTGTAGAAGAGAGATAAATCGCCCACAGATCTGCGATGTTCGAGACCATCCAAGTTACGAGTAAGTGCGGGGTCATTGATCAGCTTGATAGCTCGTTTTTGCACGGTATTCAAAAGCATTAAGGTATGTTTGGGTGCTGCACTCCATATATGTGAGCAGTACTCCATAGTTGGTCGAATCTGGGCTTTGTAGAGTGTCAGCAATTGGCTTGGTGTGTACAGATGTCTTGTACGAAATAGCACCCCCAGCTTTTGGGAGGCCCTTTTAGCAATATCTGCCACGTGACTGTGCCAAGACATGTTGGTCTCTGCAGTAACCCCCAAGATGTTCAACTGACTCTGTAATGTGACAGCACTTCCAGATAGCATGATGTTTGGCTCACCGGTGCTGGTCTTTTTTGAAAACAGAGCTGCTTGGGTTTTCTGCGCGTTGAACTGTACAAGGTTTTTGTTACCCCAGTCCTCTATTATCTCCAGGTCGTTATTTATCTGCGATATTTGAGTTAGTCTAAGATGATGGAATTCACGTGCGGAAAGACCTGTGGGTGGTATGAGTGAGGAGACTACATTGCCATCGTCTGCAAAGCAATAAAGTGGATTTACTGTTTTATCTATGAGGTCATTTATGTAAATCAGGAAAAGAGTTGGCGAAAGGATTGCTCCCTGTGGCACACCAGCATTTATTTGGTAAGAGTTGGAGTTCTGGCCATCCAGTGCAACATAAATGGATCTGTCCTTTAGGTAACTTTCAAACCAAGTGCAAAGTTTCGGCGATAATCCCATTGCTTTGAGCTTGTTGAGCAGATTTTCATGCCAAACTTTGTCGAATGCTTTAGATATATCTAAGGCAATTGTTCTTGTTTCACCCCGCAACTCAATCGCTTTTTGCCATAAGTGAGTGACGTATGTAAGTAAATCGCCAGTTGACCTATATTTTCGAAATCCGTATTGCTTATCGTTGATAATTTTGTACTTTTCCAAGTACTTGGTTAGGTGATTGTTCACAACTCTTTCCATTACTTTTGATATCACCGGAAGTAGAGCAATTGGTCTATAGTTTAACGGATCTGTCTTTTTTCCTTTCTTTGGAATGGGTTGTACTGCGGCAGACTTCCATGATGATGGATATACTCCTTGCCTGTAAGACAAATTGAATAATTTAGCGAAAGTTGGGGTGAGTTCGTTGGCGCAATTTTTGAGTACTATTGCGGGAATGCCATCCGGACCCATTGCTTTGTTTGTATCCAGCTTTTTTAGGGATTTTCGTATTTCTCTGTGACAAAAGTGTACCTCTGGCATACTATGGGAAACCCTTTCAATGAACGGTGGAGTTTTTCCGTTTGGCACTGTTAGGTTGGAGTTGGAGGAAAACATTTGGGCAAGCATATTGGCTTTTTCCTCTGATGTTGTGGCTAAGTGATTATTTTTATCTGTAAGTGGTGGTATGGATGACTTGGTGAAGTTAGATCCAACAGCTTTTGCAAGAGACCAAAAAGACCTAGAACTACTTGGACAATTCAGCAACCTGTTTTTTATTCTTTGATTGTATGTTTCTTTAGCGGAGTCAATAGTAATTTTGCAACTATTTCTGGCTTCTATAAATTCTGTGTGGTTTTGAGCGGTTTGTTGTCGTTTCCAAAGGTTATATGCTCTGTGTTTTTTCTGTACAGCCGTTTGACACTGGCTGTTGAACCAAGGTTTTGCATTAGCTCTACGTTTAGTTGTATGTGGGATATATGCGTCCATTCCAGATAAGATTACTTGTGTTATTTCATTACAGCAAATAGTGGGATCAGCTGTTTTAAAGCAAACCTCTTGCCATGGAAAATCCAGGTAATACTGTTTTAGGTCATTCCATTTTGCCGATTTATAGTGCCACATTTTACGAGGAAGTGGTTGTAGGCTTGGTGGGATGAGCATTTCGCACTTTGTTATTATAAGTTTATGATCGGACGAACCAAGTGGAGCATCTACTTGAATTGTGTACGAGTCAGGATTGGTGGTTAGGAACAAGTCTAAAAGCGCTGCAAATTCGCCCCTTTCTGAGATACGGGTAGGTTCATCGACAAGCTGCGTTAGACCACAACTTATGGCAAAAGCTTCTGCTTCTCTGCCTTCGTTATCTGTTTTGTTGTGGTGTTTCAGCCAGGGTATATTATGGACGTTGAAATCGCCTAAAAAGACAATTTCCGCCTGTGGATAGTTTGACTGTATACTATCACAGCTTTCGGATAATGTCGCGAAAAAGTTTTGGTAATCGGTGTTACTTGGCGGTCGGTAGAGGCAGCAGATAAACTTGGTCGATGACTTTGAGGTGAATTTTAGCCATATGATATCAAGGTTCGCTGGTTCTAGCTTCTCCTCTCGATGACATGAAAGGTCATTTTTAATGTACACACAGATCCCAAAATTATGTCGAAATCGGTGGTGTAGGTCATAGCCGGGATAAAAATAGTTCACAATAGGTGTTGCAGAACTGATTTTAGTTTCAGTGAGAACAAGGATGTCAGGTCTTTGTTCTTCAAGATGTTGGTGAACTGAATTCATATTTGTACTTATTCCTCTTATATTGCTAAAATCAATTCTGAGTTGAGTTTTTGATCTTTTTATATCTTTGCATGAAGGACCCCCAGGATCACCCGACGCCCGGAGATCCGAGTGGTCGGGTATTTTACCTCCGGAATATTTTGATCCTGGAGGCGCCATCATGCTATCTGTTACTCATTGTTGGAACCGGACTGCCAGCGCAGTAGCGGAACGTGGTGATGCCACTTAGCGCTACTCAATTCTGGCATGGTGGTATCTCACCGGTCGACGCCCAATGAGTAAAAAGCGTCTACCACCTACCATATATATATATATATATATATATATATATATATATATATATATATATATATATATATATATATATATATATATATATATATATATATATATATATATATATATATATATATATATATATATATATATACATGATGCTCCAAGGTGAGAACCCCAGAAAGTTGTAATGTAGTAAGGATTAGGGTTAATGATAAGTCGTACCTAGCCTTAATAGATTCTGGAGCTGTAGTATCCCTAGTTAAGCCCGAGATTGCCAAGGGGTTCAAAAAGGAACAATGTGATGTAAATTTGGTGGATATACAGGACAATAAAATTCCTGTAAGAAGTATGGCAAATATACTTGTGATGTTCGACGGAGACATCATTGTGAGACACAATTTTATTTTGGTGAATACAGATTCGTTAAGGGCAGATTTACCATTGGGAATAGATTTTCTGCGTCAATATGGTATTAAAGTAGATTGGCAGAACAACTGTATGTACGCTTTTGAGAAGCAAATCCAAATGCATGATGAAAATATTGATGCTGAGTATGCGATACAGAAAGGAGAAAAAGAGTTGATTTGGAGTGAAATGGAAATAGAGCTAATATGGAAGATAATGTAGGAAAAGAAGAGACGATGACATTTTCAAAAAGAAAGGATCCGACGTTACTGCACATGATAAAGGATCAGGTTCTAACAGCGATATGCAGTCGCTGTGGGTTAAGGCTCAGCACATAGTTATCGAACACTGTGAGGAAACTTTGTCAGGATTGCTAGTGGCACGTGTTTTGTGTGAGAAGGACAGTGTAGTCCCAGTGAGGTTATTGAATATAACAGAGAAAGAATTGACTCTGAAGAGTAGATCTGTAATCGCGGGAGCATACGAAACGAAAATTGAGAAGGCCAAGAAGAAGGAAGAAACTCTGCAAATATGAATATTGACCAAAAAAGAGTCAAAAAAAAAAAAAAATTGACGAAGTTAAATTTAGACAATCCCAAGTCGAGTGATGAGCAAAGACTTAAGCAGCTTGTTCTTGATGACGTGTTGAGAGCACCAGAATACCATCGACAAGAGGTTATGAAGAAAAGATGCGAGAAGCACAATAGAAAAAGGATTAAGAAAGAATTCCAAGTCGGCGACTCAGTTTATGTGAAGAATCCAGTTTTACCTGGGAGGAATTTAGCACCAAAATTCCGCTGTAAATGGTCTGGACCAAGTCGAATTACTCAACAGCTAGGACCGGTTACTTTTAAAATAAAGGAGTTGCACGGAAAGAAAGAACAGATTTTACATGCTGAAAGACTCAAACCATGTAAAGGGTTGGAGGATAGAATGATAAATCCTACACCAGATCACGGAGATAGTGAATCCGATGAAGAGGAGGACAATGAGGTTCTACTCAGAGGAAAAGACATTATAGAATTTCAACTAATCCATAGGGAAATGACAACAGACGAGAATGAAGAAATCGTCGATCATAATGAAAATAATGACGTCAATGATAAAATAAGGGCGCAACAAGATGATGAATTTTTAGTACGGGGACAAGAATTACCCGTCAGGCATAGAGAAATGGAAGAAGATATATATCAAGAAAATGAGAAAAATTTGGAAGATGAAGACGAACACAATCCGGAAGTACGAAGAAGTACGAGGACACGGGACATAAAATGGCCCGCTAGATTTAAGGATTATGTAATGAAGAAGCTGTAAAACGTAGAAAAATCGAAATATGTCTAGTCTATGTATATCTAACTAGGAATTAAGAAAAATCTAGAATGCATAAGGAAGGATGTTAGCTATAAAAAAAAAAAAATTAAGAATAAGAAAAATAGAGTAGAATCTAAGAATACATAAATTTAAAGGCCGTAATCAGGGCCGATCCTAGCAGGTGTGCAGCGCGTGCCCCGCACGCGGGCGGCCAAATCTTGGGGCGGCGGCAGGCCGCCTATAATTCTGTCATTCAAGATTCAAGTGAAACTTTTTACGAATTTCTCAAAATAAAACTACTTCTTATAAAGAAATAAGCTGAACTTTAAAAAACTCCTGAAAAATGAAAATAAACCCCGATCTCCTGATAGCATAAATGGAAAGTTTAGTGCACAGTCAGTGTGTAGGCTCACGCATGATAATGTTTTAACTTTTTACACATCCATCATAAGATCGCATATTTTCTTATATTTCCTAAATACTTCTGCTTTGTTTTTTCAAAATGTTTATTTGTGTTCCCAATTCACCTAGTTCTGCAAGAATAATTACTAACCGTCCAACAGAACTAGATGAATATATAATATAGTTAGTAATATTATTGGCGAGAACAATATTACCAACTTTTTTGGTATAGTATTTCTAAATTCAATTGGAACAAGGTACCAACTGGTGGCTGACTAGTCACTGAGAATTTCCATAAAAAATGCGCTGCCACTACTCAGCCACCAGTTATAATTTGTATTCACCTTGTTTCAATTAACTTTGGAAAAACTATACCACATCCAAGTGCAGATGGGAATGTTATACGGTGGGTAAGTTTTACGACCAGTGTTGCCAGAGAGCAAACATTTTTTGTACCAAAATTAAAGAAAAATTGTACCAGAGCGGGTTACCCGGGCCCCTCGGCCAGGGAGGACACGCTGATTCCTTCAGTGTAGCGCGCGTGCGGCCCAAAACATCTAAGGGCATCACAGACCTGTAATATTCATAATAGGTATTAAAATCAGTTGACAATGAACGGACTCATATAACTCCGGCCCTTGGGGCTCGTATAACCTCAATCCTTCGGGCTCGTAACGTAATTTAAAACAACACCGGCCATTCAGGCTGGAGATTTGGAAAAAACATATGGCAATACTGCTTATGATACAACAAACGTTAAAAAATTGACGTTTCAAAAGTAGGCTTTGTTTTCTTTAAAACTTGATACAAGTGGCGTTTCTTTGTTGCCCTGTGGGCTCAAGATTGAAAACACTCTCGCCCTTCGGGCTAATGATTTAAAAAAAAAACGCCATTTCAATCCTCTAGCGTTACAGTGTTGCGAAAAATTAAAAATTTCAATCAGCCTACAACATCATAACAATCGTTTCTTGATGTCAATTGCCACTTGTCAACTTTTTATATTTACAATTACAATTGCTGCCAAAATTATCGTTAATATGTGGCAACGTTGCTGTTGTAGGCCTCAATCTGAATAACACGGCTGTCAGTTGACAAAAAAAGTCATAACAATCGTAGGTGGGTCTCGAAAATGAAGTCGTCATGTCAAAAGTCATAATATTTTATGTAGGCTGCTTGTCAGTTGTCAAAAAAAATTGAGTAATTATTTCAAGTGTTTGAACCCGGGAACAATCGAAATTTTACTCTGATGATAGTTTGGCTCGACCAACTGATTATTTAAATTGTTTCCTACTTTTTCTCGCTTTTTGTCTTACTCATTTATAATCGCTTTTGGTTTTTTACTAATGTATCCTACCTTATTTTCTTTGTTTCACTCACTTAAATCTGGAAAAACATTATGTTTGAGATTGTAATTATGACAACATCGCTTTTGTTCAAGTAAGGTCTTGTAATGTAATTTCATTTGGCATTTTAGACAGTCGGGCCATTTTCGAGTGTTTTTAGCCAGTTTCTCCTCGAATTTTCCACTTATTCCAGGCCGGTTTCGATCAGGAAAACTGTCAATTATATGCGATCCCGAAGAGCCGGAGTTATATGCGAGCTCGAAGGGCTGGAGCTATACGAGAGCCCGAAAGGCCGGAGTTATATGCGAGCCCGAAGGGCCGGAGTTATACGAGAGCCCGAAGGGCCGGAGTTATTTCAATCACGGGGGCTAGTTTATAATTCTATTGGTCAGCGGATAATTTGGAGCCAATCAAAAACTGGGAATATTCAAAATGCGATTTTCAGCGCCCAATCAAAGAGCCGGGAATATTCAAAAACTTTAGTTTTATTGTTGACTTTGGAATGTTGGTTTTCTATTGGGTTCTCTTAAGATTTTTACTTTTTTCACTAAACGGTGGTTTTTGCAAACATATAGGTACTACTTTATCGTTGCGTTGTCTTTGTCTATTCTACTATAATCAACAAGTAAACCCTGTAATGTCAATTTCATTAAAATTGAACTAAAAACAAGTTTCCAATGCTTTATCTAGGGAATTTTAATTATTATAATCATTATTGATTAATTATTAAATTGAATTTTAAACAAAAAATCCTTTTAAAATGTTATTTTTGTTTCCCGCCATGTAATGTGGCAATGTTGCTTTTAGTCGTGACTTTTTTACCAGTTTTTGCTCGAATTTTCGACTTTTCCGGGGATTTTTAATGGAAAAAAGCGATTTAATATACGGGGCTTTGAGTTTTCTTCATTTTCTAGTAAAAAATTCCACTTTTAAATACCATAATTAGCAAAATCCCATTTAAAATGTTTTTGATGTGGCAACACCGCTTGTGGCTAACTTCAATCAAGGAGTCCTTGTAATAAATATCATTTGTCATTTTTGACAGTCGGCCCATTTTCATTTGACATGTTTACCTTTTTATCCAGTTTTTCCTCAAATTTTCTACTTTTCCGGGCTGTTTTCGATCGGGAAAATCGATTTAAAGTACGAGGCTTTGAGTTTCCTTAATTTTGTATAAAAATTTCGAGTTTGTCAACGGGGTAAGTAACAAAAACATAAGCTTCATCAAATAGGCTTTGGAATGTAATTTTTCAATGGTTTGTCTTTGGATTTTCCGCTTTTCCGATCAGGAAAACCGATTTAAAGTACAAGGCTTCTAGTTTTTTTTATTACGTGTTACATTGGTGACGCTATCTATTTACGAGTCAAAAATTATTGTTATATCGAATTTGGATACAGAAATACAAGTTAATTAGAACATCGACATTAGACAAAGTAGGCAGTAGGCTGACTCTTTGAGAATTTGGAAAAAATTAAAAAATTTAAAATTGTACCAAATATACCAACGTACTTTTTCAAAACGAATGGTACCAAACCTAGTACAATTGTACCACCTCTGGCAACACTGTTTACGACTAAGGACTAGGGTGTCTTGATTTTCCACAGAGTCCTATTTTTCACTTTCGTACCTAGGCCCAAGCCAGGCCCTACTCAGTTTAGGATATAGTGTTTGTCATTATTGATCACCACTCATTTTGAGGCTTGAAATGAAAGCTTTTGGGCGTGGCACCCAAAAAAAATTTATGCCTCCGGCGGCGTCTGCGGCGTGCTACCACCACCGGCACCTACGTGAGGGTGCTATTTCTCTATGGGGCGGCGCAAATGTTCTTTGCACGCGGGCGGTCGATACCCTAGGATCGGCCCTGGCCGTAATTAAGAAACTAAATGTATAAAAAAAATACTCTAGTGTTGAGTAAAAATAATTAATCTTTAATAGTTATTATTGTGAATGAACTTGCGAAATCACACGGGAAAACTTTAATTTCGTAGGTTTTATTTTTGTTTTTTTTGTAAAATTAAAAAATATAATAGATATTTTAAGAAATGAGAAGTTAGGGCAGGAAAAGCTTACACATAATTTGAACGAATAATCTAATAAGAAACGGGGGTTATCAAAAGGGGTTATTGAAGAAGATTGGTAGACTAGCGTTAAATTAGGATAAGAGGATATAAATAAATTAGAAATTATAAACCTGAATGGAATAAGGAGAGGCAACCTTGCGACCAACCAATAGCCGAGAGGACATAAAGAACAAAAATTATGAGTATCAGATAGAAAAAGGTCTAATAAATTTGATTGTACGGGTCATTTTTTATATTATCCCACCCCCCTTAACTTTTTTGTGTCACCGTGAATGAAAAAAATGTAAATAAGAAAGTTGTAGTGCTTGAAAAATAGTTCTCAGAAAACATAGTTTTGTTCATAGAAGGTGTTGCAAAAAGTTTGAAAAACAAAAAAAAATATTTTTCTAAATGGGACACCCTGTATATTATGACATTTCTGGATTCTGCGTAAAATTCTAGACATATTTCATGTATAATGTCATATACCTATCTTGAACTATTTCGGAAATAATGACAGTAGAAAATTGATTTTTTTGCAACTTTGATAGGCTGTAAAACCTAAACTGTCAATTATACAGCAAAACTGATTCTACAGCTTTTCATAAGCTAGCATTTGACACCAACTTTGAATTTAACCGGAGATTAAATTTAATTGGAATTTTCAATCATGGATTAAATTCAAAGTTGGTGTCAAATGAGTCAAATGATATTTTGTAAAAAAATAGAAAAAGCATGTATGATCGGTTTTGCTGTAAATTCAACCGTTTAGGTTTTACAGTCTGTCAAAGATGCAAAAAAGTCAATTTTCTACTGTCATTATTTCCAAAACAGTTGATGATAGGTATATGACATTATACATGAAATATGTCTGGAATTTTCCGCAGAATCCAGAAATGTCATAATATACAGGGTGTCCCATTTAAATATTATATTTATTTTGTTTTTCAAAATTTTTGCAACACCTTGTATGAACAAAACTATGTTTTCTGAGAACTATTTTTCAAGCACTACAACTTTCCTATCTACATTTTTTTTATACACGGTGGCACAAAAAAGTTAAGGGGGTGGGAAAATATAAAAAATTACCCTGTACAGGCACAGATAGAAGGAAGAGCCTAATGGATTATTACTAACTTAGTGCCAAGGGTTAGAAGTAATGAAAAGATTTACTGACTACAGATAGCACCAGGAAAATAAAAAGAGCCTGTTACCCCTGATGAAGCGACAGTCCGAGAGAAAGCTTCGTAAGAAGTGCGTGAAAAACAAGTGACAGTGAACATACTTCAACGAAATGGAGCAAGGAATGTCAATTTTTTTCAAATACCTAGCTCTGATACCAGACCTAGAGGAACGAGCCTGTCTGCTGAATATGGCAAGAGAGGTAGTGCGGCAAGTTCAATTAAATCTGGGGAACCCAGATTATCTGTCTCCCCATAATTATGGAACCCGGGCGATACTCCAGTTGTGGGCCGAGATGATTGAATTGGAGGAGCGAAATCTCCAAGGAATCCGCGCCAGCAGAATTTGCTGGTGTGAACTGTGCCGCGGAGAATCTCGCCACCGACCGGCTCCCCCGCAAGAAGTTCCCCATTTTTTCCAACCCCAGGGAATTGAATCCCCTGACAACTACGTTCAAAATCTTGAGTACTGCTACCCGAGGTTCACTGGCTATACTATGAGAGCCCGCCTCAGCCGGTATATGCAGAACTCCGCCCAATCGTTCATGCCGAACCGAGACCCTCAACCAGCCAGGTAATGGAAGAGACAAGGGCAGGGACGTTTTCACTGGCACCCCCTAACGAGGTACCCCAGAGTACCCCGCTGAAATGGTCCAGCAGCCCACTAGCCCCGACAGAACTAAAGTCCCCATGGAACCTGGGAGGTCCACCTTTTGTACCGCCTCCTGAACTGGCTCCCCTTAATAGACGTCGCATGCCACCAGCGACGCCCTTCCAAGCCCAGGACGAACCACAACGGTTGAGAATCCGACGTACCAGCCAGGATTCGGATTAAAAGATGTCCTCGTCAAGGTTGGTGCTATCCTACCCAGCCACAGCGTAATAAATAAAGTAGCACGCCTCACAAGTAAAGAAACCTAGATGTAATATCTTTTTTTTTTGATGTTGTATTAATATTTGTCAAGTACGCTCGCTCAGCACGCACAAAACCTAGTATTTTTTTTTCTCTAAGGTCGACCGGGTACACGAGAGGGTGAAACTTAATACTTTTAAATGGGCACGAGAACCGTGTTGTCCATAAAAATTTATCTTGTGCAATATAAATTTTTTCTTATGAAGGGAGGGATATGGCGACCCCAAAAATTTCGAGGTGCTAAAATCTCAGAAAATATATTGATTAATTGATCAAAGCATTTTTGTAGTCATTTTAATTAGAAAAGTACCAACGTCAGTTGCAAGATAATTTAATCTCAACTTATTAAGTCTCCTAGCAATCCAGCATCAAATTCCGTATAAAAATAGTATAAATAAAAAATGACGAAATTTCTAAGCTCAACTCAAATTACATAACAATTTTTTTTACCAACGCAAGCGATAAGCGACCGGATGTCAGAGTTCGATGTCCCCAATTAATAGACTCTTGCGACATTCCGATAACAAGAAAAAAAAAAGTCAATAAAAGATTATAAAATTAGGACGCATTTAACCGGAAATCACTATACTCATGTGATTTAATTGCGTCATAATTGATAAACTACAACACCGGTGTTTCCGCCGGATGTTGCATCATTTCCTAAGTAAAAACAATTCTTGGAAAACAACAATGTCGTTTATCACTCAATAAACGAGGTCAAATAAGATGATTGGTTCGAGAAATGCTAAATGACCGCCCACGTAACAGAATTTTGGTGGGAATTGAGTACTATTTAAACAGGTTACAATCAGAAAAGAGATAAAATCCAGCAGTTGATTTGATAGTAAGATTTTAAGAATCAAGAGAATTCGCAGTGAGTCTCCACCAAATTTATTTAGGTATTTATTTATTATTTATTTTTATAACAAAGTTTGCAATTGACTATTGTCCAGTAAGAGTCATAAAGTAGTATCAAGTTTTCTTTTGTTTGTGCGTGCTAAGTAACTAAAAGTAATTTTGATCGTTTGTGAATTTAAGGACAGGTTGTAAGTACCTACATGTAGAAATTTGAGACTTTAGTAATTATCTATTTCAAGAGAGTCTAAGGAACTTTACTGAAAATTTATTTGATATTCCGAGTGAAATGACATTTGAATTTATTTTGATAAAAAAGGGTTTAATTGTCAAAATAGAATGAACTTGACTATTGCTAACAATTTGAAGTGTAATTACTAGAAGAATTTTGAACTTGTTTTATTTGATTTTTGAGTGAATTTGACTTTTGAATTTAATTTAATAAAAATGTTTAATCAGTAAAATAGAATGAACTTAACTCTCGACAACAATTTGAAGTGAATTTATTATAAGAAAATTGGAACTTAATTTTAAGTGCACTTTCTAAGGAACTTTACTGAAGGCTTTATTGTCAATTTTTGAATCAAATGACATTTTTATATTGTTTAAAAATATTTATCTATAAGCGTTTGGTTATGACGTTTTTACTAGGCTATGAATTCATAACACAACTATTTTTGGCTATTTGACAAATGTCAAAGGTAAACCTGTGAAGGTAAAATGAAGGTATACAACGACTAATAAACGAAAATAATTGAAAAAAAATTCTTATTTTTCGCTTTGTAGATAAAAAGTTGTACATCACACGTGCGTTTAAAGATGACTACAAAACTCGTGTGATTAGAACGACTCGGTCTACGACCTCGTCGTTCTAATCTTTCACACTCGTTAATGTAATCATGTTCATAAACGCACTTGTAATGTAAATAACTATTAATTAGGAAAATATAATGAGCATGACTAGTGCCAATTTATTTGAAGTGGAATTTTCCAAAAGAGTTTTAATTCAAAAATAGAATTTTGAATTCAAATATTGGATTGCTACTACATCGTTTTTGAAGAAATTGAGTTAATGAATTGATGAGCTTGAACTATTAAATAAAGAGCAATTCTTTATGCAGTCTAATTTTAGTTTGTAAGTTGGGAGTGTAGTATAATGGCAACTGGAAAGTCAGGGATTTAATTAAGAGTTTTAATATGAAAGGATTTAGTATTAAGGAGGTGTTAGTGTTAGTAAAGGAATTTGTTTAATGTGTAACCAATAAATGAGGAACGAGTTATAAAATTTAATAGCGTATAATTAACTAAGCTTTGATTATAAGAGGGTGTATAACTGGATTGTTAGAAAATATGAACATTAAAGTAAGAATTTGTTAATATAATTTTTTTTTTTATTTGTCGTATGCCTAGGTTATGCTGAATTCTTAGGCTGAATTCTCCTAATTGATAGTGCTGATTTAGTTAATAAAATATGTATGAAAACTATTATACAGTTGTTTCTCTCATTTGCAAATAGACCCCCTTCGCCACTTAATTTTGTAGCAACCCCAGGAAATAATTAACATTACCATCTAACTAATTAATAGAGTACTTGGGTGGATTACTACAGTATATTCAGAAGAACATTCAAGAAAAATGAAACCATTAGACAACACAAGATATACCGAAACCACATAAAGTCTATTTTTCCAGAAATGGAATAATTATGCTTCGATTGTTCCAAATGCCCTTACTCCTAAATGTATATCCGTAAAAATATATTGCCATTTGGTTGTATTGCTCTTGAGTCTGACAGTGGCGAATCCACTTACTAAACAAATTTAATTAAAAATTGCTTACCAGCACAAAAAGTAACATCTGACGTTAACTGAAAATAGGATAAATTGGAAAACAAGCAGCTCTCTTGTGCTACTATAGGCATATCTACAGATTTGGCAACTGATATACTGTATTTTCCAGTTTTTTGGGCAACTGAAACCATGAAAACGTGTTAAATAAAATCATAAACATATATAAAAAAAAAATCTACCTTCATCTGCACCCCACCCAGCTACAGTTCCTTTCTTGTTCACCATATTCTGTATGTTATCGTCACCTTCCCAAAGACATATTGGTGCAATTGTTGAAGAGAATTCCACGGGCTTATCCAGAGTAATCACCTTTAGATTAGAAACACAGCTACAATACAAATACAAAAATCTAGCTACCTACACTTACAGATAAGTCTCCATGGCCAGAATTAGCATTAAAATCCGGATTTGTACGGACAAAGGAGGCACCTCTTGTTACTGCGCCGCTGGTAGCCCAATGCTTTAAATTAGTTCGTCCGAAAACGAATAGAATATCATCGGTTTGGACTACTTGGATTTTGAAAAAGTTCGTACATCTAGCAGCTAAAAAATCAATACTAACAAGATTGCTTTGACCCTAATGAATAAATACTAAAACTTAGTAAATGCTAGCCAAAGAAAAGATCTGTTATTAATAATACTGAGAATTATACACACCAGTCACAACATGTCTATTAGACACCAAATTTGCAGTACACTTATAATCATAACCATTCCCATTGGTAGTAAACATGGCTACCAACCAAGGGTACATTCCATCGCTCAACTCTTTGCCTCCAACTATAAGTGGGACAAAGACATTTTTCGAAACTCCACATTCGGTTTTTTGATTGTTTGGCACACTACTAGTAAATTCTTCATAATTTTTACTAGAGATTTCTGGAAACAGTTCGGTGGTGGTAACTTTTGGATAATTGGCGGTGGTTGTTGAAATCTCGTTTATTGGGTATCTGTAGCAATGCAATAATAAGTAGGTGTAATGTGTTTTGAACAAATATGAACGATAACAGGATGTAACGTGGATGTTCTGACACTTTCTAATTTAATCTAATCTAGTTAGTGAAACTTCCTTTGGAAATAATGGCCGGTATTATAAAATACTGAACCGATGGTTGAATTTCAACCATCGGTTGACTCCATGCAAATTGATAGGATTCAATCGAAGGTTGAAACTCTACCATCGGTTCAGTGTTTTATAATACCGGCCCTAAGCCATCCTGTTAATAATAATAAACGAACCTTACAAAACTAACCTTTCTTGATCGGGTACAACATCAGGTTCAAATAAGTCAAGTTCTGATTTAGGTGGTACATAGGGTACGATTGAAGGTCCTGTACTAGCAGCTCGGAAATAATAGTTATGGCCTGACCAAAGGCTTGTCACACCCGGAGAACCAGCAATCACTGAAACACAAATTACACTTAATTGTTTTGCTCGTTTTCCATAATAGGCACCTGTATTACGTTCTTCTGGAGGACCTGTGCAGTACGTCCGTTGGTTATATTCGATTCTGGTTATTTTAGGAATGGCGTTTTGGAAGGGGAAATGAATGTCGTAGCTTAAAATGTTTGTGCGGCGTTCCATCAGGTCTTGACCGGGAGTGTTCATTGTGATTTTCAGTTTCTGGAAAAAATAGTTTTGTTATAAAATTAACGTTGTGACAAGAATTGTAACTTGTATACTTGTAACTTTTTCACATTGAGTTGATGAGTATAGGGAAATAAGCAATAAGTCGTCTAAGATTCTAACGCACAAACATCATTGCTTGCAGAGGAAACATAATAGAGCACGAAATTACCTTCCCGGCCGGATTCTAGGAAATTCGTTGTTCACGGCGAGCACGTCTTTTCTGGGAATTTTACTTATTCGATTCGTTGTTTTTCTAGATAGATCCGGAGTGTGTTTCCCACTATAAATAGCCGTAGTAGTAGGTATTAGTTTAATAAAAGTTCTTAGTGTTTTTGAAGTGAGTAAGTGAACCCGGAATTCTTGACAGTAGGTATGCTTTTCTGAAGAGCGTTACTATGACAGAATTCGTTCAGTTTTCTGGAGTGCGCTGTGGTTCTAGACACATAGGAAAAGAGGTTTGTCTTTCAATACCCACTATTCATATCGTAGATTTTGTTAATCATTCCAATTTACAATTATAATATTTTTATTGTGAAGAAATTAGGTACATTGGCGCCCAGAAGCCATTGTTAATGAACCTGATCGCGAAGATTCGGGATTAAATTAACAAGCATTTACGTGATTCTAGATATTTGTCGATTGAATTTGCAGGCAATTCAAATACGAGAATTGTTGCTGTTGCTCTTTCCCTAATGGGCTCTTTCACTAATTTTTGAAATTGGCATATTTGGATAAAGCAACTAAAGACAGAATTTTCTGTATTTTTACTTTTGAAAAATTCATAGTCCTTCTTGAGAAAACAGAAAAAAAAGAATTACCTCCAAATAAAAACCCAGAATTTATTTCTATGACGTCGCAGCAAGCAATTTGACCGTGTTGCCACTAATTGTCGACATTGAAAATTTGTAATAGATTTAATTCTGAAATGTTCGCAAAATATCATGAAAAGTAGTTAAATTAATCACTTATGGATTCAAGATTTTATAACTTTTTTATTGAAATTATGTTTAAACACAATTTAATACAATTTTTTATGTTTAGTTTTATTTTATTTTTTTACGTTGCACTACATCTAGTCACCACCGACAACAGCGCATTCGAACCTTTACCTGCTTTTACTACAGGGTACACAGCCGAGGCGGTAAGCTCCTTTGTAACAACAAGCGAAATGAAAAATATTTATGTGACGTCAGCAAATCGGCGCGTTTTAATTTAATTTGAATTTAGCTAATTTGAAATGCCTGTAAAAAACTTATTTAACCTTGTAGAACTTTTTTTTTTGGTATATATGCCTAAAATAGCCCCTCCTTTGGGATTTTATACTCAAATTACGTATTCAAATTTTAGTGAAAGACCCCATTTTCGAAATTGGATAAAGCAACTAAAAATAGAGCTTCAGAATTGATCCGCGTTAAGAAAATCTTGTTAGACACATTTGATTTGGAAAGAATCAAGAAAGTAGGTGGTGTACGACTGCTACGATGGATAGTAAGTACTACGAGAACTACGAATGTTGGAAGTTGGAAGCATGGGATGATGAAGCTGATTACGAGTATGACTCCTGGTAGAAAATAAAGGATACAGGAGACAATTTACTGTTTTCTGAATTAAATTTACAAATTTTCGAAATTTTGGAATTTTGTATCTTGTTTCCAAATTTGGCAGGTTGACCCTCGTATAATAATGACATTATATGTCAAATTCCAGGCAGTTTTAAGTGTTTTTCACATAATTTCGTATTCGTCGCGGTAATAAAATTCTCTGGCCTATCTGACCAATCAAATTTGACACATTTTTCAATGTATTTGTCATTGATGCTACGCCAATAAAATCTGAAAAGCAATATATGTAATTTCATAAATTTATATCTAAGTCACTGGGGGCACGTTACCTTAGCTGGGATTGGAAATAAACCAAAATTATTATTGCTCAATGAAGAAGCACATAAGTTTCATGCATTTCTCCGCAAATGAAAAATTTGGTAACAATTTTACTTATTCGCGTCATCTCGCGTGCCGTGCGGTAACGCCGGTAACTGTACTTGTCATCACAGATTCGCGTGCGGTAATGAAGTATGTAGTACTTTATACATTCAAAAAGCAAAAATAATGCAGAAGTTAGTAATTTTTTTTTATGGACAGAAAAATCTTTCACTTTTAAACAACAATTCGATTTACACTAGAAATTTAGATATGTTTGATAATAATTGTGTTTGTGGTAGGGTAGGTCCCAATACCAGTAACAGAGCCTAATAGTAAGATATGATATATTCAACTACAAACAACCAAATCAAAAACATACCTAATTTTAGAACCCTTCAGAAAAAAATTGAACAGAAACGCAAGACCGTAAGACTCTTGCATAGGGTAAAGTTGCCTAAGAGTACGCGCAATCTAAGAGTACGCATCAGTAATTTCTAACAACTGAGAGGTGTGAAAGTGCTCCTGTTTGTGTTTTAATATTTGGCTAGTAAAAGGTAAGGTATATTCCAAATTTCAACGAAATCGGTTAAGTGATACGTTATTTATGAGATATTTTGTGTTTTGGCTTGTATAACTATAACTTTGCATAAATTTCGAAACTGTGTTTCGGTTGGAAAATTGAGGTTATATTTATATTGCGCCTTACGAGAAGGTAGCTACGCTAGGAGTCTGTCTTGTCGTCATACTCTGCATTAGTCTATCTGCAGTGATTAAAAAGAGATAATAAATATTTTGATAAGAGTTCAAAAATCCAAGAGTACGCACCTTCGATCGCTCCAAGAGTACGAGTGCGTACTCTTAGAAATCATTGTATTTTCTTTTCTATAGATGGGTCCTTACAAGCGAAAAAGCAATCGGGAGCTAAAATTTACGGAGCAAATAATGCAAGAAATCAAAGAAAAAATAAATGGTGGCCAGTCTAAACGATCTGTAGCCTTGGAGTATGGTATCAGTGAGGCAACGTTGAGGAAAAGATTAAAATTGGGAACTATTCCAACTTCCTTAGGCCGATTTAAGCCAGTTTTCAACTCAGCGCAAGAACTTCAATTACTTAATAAAATTAAAAAGCTTGATGAAGTTTTTTATGGATTGACCGTTAAGGAATTACGATCACTCGCGTACCAATTTGCTGAGCAAATTCAAGCTGACCATCCATTTAATAAAACAACCAGACTTGTTGGGCAAAAATGGATTTCAACATTTTGTCAAAAACATAATTTATCTGTCAGGCAACCAGAAAAAGTAAGCCAGGCTCGTGCAATGGGCTTTAATAAAGTTCAGGTATCCAGGTTCTTTAAAAATCTTCAAGCGCTTATTGAATTAGATTCATTTACTGGAAAAACAATTTTCAATATGGATGAAACTGGAATGCTGACAGTTCCAAATAAAATTCCAAAAGTTTTAAGCGTCAAAGGCAAAAGAGGTGTTGGGAAAGTTGTATCTGGTGAGAGAGGTCAACTTATCACTGCAGTCTGTTGTTCAAATGCTAGAGGCTTTTATGTGCCACCTGCGTTAATTTATCCTAGAAAGAGAGAGAAACAAGAATTGCTTTATGGAGCACCGGAAGATACTATCCTAATGTTGTCTGATAGCGGCTTCATAAATTCGGAGCTGTTTATTAAGTGGTTGAAACACTTTCACCGCCATGTTAGATCGACTAGCGGAAATTCCGGTGCTTCTTATTTTGGACAACCACTCCTCCCACATAAGCTTAGAAGCTATATCATTTTGCCGAACAAATGGAATTCACCTACTTAGCTTACCACCTCATAGTAGTCACAGACTACAACCACTTGACGTTGGGTTTTTCGGTCCTTTAAAAACAGCATATAGCCAAGAAGGAGATAGGTGGATGACAATGAATCCGGGCAAAGTTATTACTATATACCAGGTAGCTGCACTGTTTGGAAAAGCATATTCCAGAATCGCCTCAATTGAGAAGGCTGAAAGATGTTTTTCAGCGACGGGAATATGGCCTTACAATCCTTTAGTTTTTAACGACATAGATTTTGCTCCTGCCAGTGTAACCGACAATTTTTTAGCAAACGATCGTATTGAAATAGTGATGGATGCGGATGTACAGCAAGATCTTATGAATAATCTACCATTAGCCCCGACTGTGATAGCGTCCTCAGACCAGAACGGCGAATCAATAACGATAGAAATTACAGGGGAAATTACAGGTAAATTACTAAATCAGTAACACTGATTTCTATCTTTCTAAAACGATATTCTTTCAGGATTGGAGGAAAACGCGACTAATATAACTCCAACCAATGAATCTCCACAGCCTGGACCAAGTGGCCTTCATAATACTTCGAAGCCAGTCGCCAAAATAAATATTTCAACACCTCCAAATGAATCTCCCCAAGCTGGGCCAAGTGGTCTATGTGTCTTCTCCCGTGAAGAGGATGATATACAAGATCAATATTATATTCCTCCAGAATTGGAAGCACCTCAAAAACAACTGAAAGATGTTACTAATACCACTGATTTGAGTAAAACTGAAGGTAAGCATCAAACATATGCAAAAGATGATATAAATTTCTTTTATTTTTCAGAATGCATACTGGAAAAATTATATCCACAGCCAAAGGCAATTAGATCCAACAAAAAAAGAAAAGTTGCAAGCAAAAAAATCAGAGATTTTAACAAGCACTCCGTACAAGGAATTTCTTGATCAGTCAAATAGCTTGAGTACGAAGAAAAAACAAAATGTGAAAAAGAACTTAACAAAAAAGAACGTGAAAACCGTACCAAAAAAACTCCAAAAAACTGTGATAAATCTGAAGACTGAGTCAACAAAAATTTCTACTGAAAACAAAAAAAACAAAGGCCCAAAGAAAAAAAGCATTGGTCATACTTCCGCAAGGAAAATATGTGGCACATGCCCTGTTTGCGACGAAGCTTTTTATGAACCCCCAGAAACAGACTTAATACAATGTGGAACCTGCAAAAACTGGTTTCACGAAATTTGCACATCGTATGAGGGATATACAGAGTACATTTGCGATCTATGTCCAAGAAAAAAATAGTTGCGTACTCTTGGAGACTGATGCGCACTCTTGGATAATAGGCTGCGTACTCTTGGTGCGATCTGGATCCAAGAGTGCGCATTTCAGAAAGTTTGGTTTTTATTTTATTTTGAATTATTTTTAAGAGTAAAGGTTTTATTTATGTTTGCTTTTTGTAATAAAAGAATGGCTCTATGCTAATAAATTTTTTTTCAAAAGAAAAATTGAATAATACTTGAATAAGGTCCCATAAAGAGTTAAGTGCGTACTCTTAGGCAACTTTACCCTACTCGGTCTTGGTCTTGCGTTAGTCTTGCAATGAAGCAGCGTTTTCCTAGCAACGCACATTTTACGCGGCGTAGAACGTAATTCGGTCGGCGTAAAACGCTGAGGACATGTCTAATGAAAATCAAATGGAGGTGTTTTCCTACACCGCGTAAAAACGACTTGCGCTAGCGCAATACGGTCGACGCAACTGAACGACTGCTCGGAGAGCACTCTATTCAGTTGTACGCTGCGTGTTGGCAAAGAAAATGCTCCTGTTGTATTATATTTACATACCTCAATGTTAGGCCAAGCTTTTCAGGTGGCGAAATAGGATGTCGCACGCGATTACCATGATTCCTTACTTAAATCTTTTCTCACAAGATTGAGGAGAAATGAGATTTGCTGCCTTGTAACTATAAAATATGCTTTTCAAATTTTACTTCGTCGTCGAGATGTTTATGGATAAGTATCTCTAAATGCTCCTTCGCTTCTTCTTTTTTGAAATAATTGACTAGCAGAATTTCTAGTCCTATCATAAATCGTAACTATTATATCAATCTCTTCTTGCAAATTTTCATCTTGTAATAATAGGGCTGTTTCTGCAGAAATAATAAACCAGTCAGAGTGAATTTCATTGGTTGAAACTAGTTTTCTGACTGTTTCTGATTCTTTTCAACCAATGAAATTCGCTCTGACTGGTTTGTGATTTCTGCAGAAGCAGACATAATAATAAAGCCTCGAATAAAGCCAAAGCTAATTTCTCCAGTAATTTCTTTATTGATATACTCATCGCGACGATCAGGACGCAACTGACAATCCTAGGAAAACACTTTTACGCAGCGCATTAGCTGTTGCGTTGCGTCGGCCGTATTACGTTCTACGTCGCGTAAAATGTGCGTTGAGAAATAAATGCCGGTTTGAGGAATATACCCATCGTTAAGGCTTCCCAAAAATAGTTGGTGGAAACAGCCATTAGTCTTATAATAAAAATACTTTTTTCGCCAAATGACATTAAGAGCGGCTTTTTAATGACACTTGACAGGTTTAAATGGTGTATTTTTACTGCCTAGGCAGTAAAAGTGGATTTCTTCTGCCTAGGCCGAAAAAGTTTGTCGCTATACAACGTTCTAGGTAATAATTTATATTGAACTGGTAATTGAAATTTACAATAATTAGGTAGACAAAATCGTGGCGCCAGGTAGGTATTTTATTTTAGATGGCGTTTATGATCAAAATCCTCACTTTCAATGAAATACATTTCGGAAAGTTACTTAAAACAAAAAAAAAAATCAATAAACTTCATCAGCGTAATCAATAAACATAATAAAGTGGCTAAAGGTGGGTTCTAACACTTCTAACCTGTGGTCTTAACAGCCATTTTATTTAATTTAGGATTTAATATAATTTAATTTAAAAAGTCTGTCATATGGTATTGCAAGGTAAACTTTTTAAATTAAATTATATTGAATATTAAATTGAATTAAATGGCTGTAAGAACTCACTTTTATTCGTGAAATTGGAACAAATTCGGAGAAAGGCCTCGACTATGCAACACCAGCCGCGGCATTTAATCTTTCCTTTTCTACCTAGTGGAAGAAATAGGTACCTACCTACCTTACTATTCTCAAGTACATGTATTCTAAAAAATTTTGAAATCATGTATTTGCGTCTATAGCCGTACAGTTTGAAAAAAATAATTGTTTAAGAGGCCAACAACAAGCCGTTAAAAATTGAGAAAAAGGGTTGATTTCCTGAGACGAGAACTCACTTATTTTGTAATATTTTTGACCGGATTAGAAAATAATAAAAGATAAAAGTCTAAAGGTTCATGCTGTTGTTTTAGTTTTTCGAAAAAAAAATTGCAAATTGAAAATATCACGACCTTAATACTCGAAAAAAAGCATCATTTTTATCGCTCGGTACATCCAAACCCATCGCTTTTAAAAAAAAATAAAACAAGAGCATTGTTCTAAATTTTATTATCTTTTCAAATCTTCTTGTTTCACTAAAAAATATTAAGTAGTTTTTGAGATCTCGTCTCGAATTGTAAGCCCTGCAAACACGGAAATTCAAAAATTTTGGCTGCAGCGAGGTGCTGCCTCTAGCGGATTCAATTTCGCACCGGGGTAAGTAAAAATTACACGACGCCAGAGGACTGCAAGGCCAGTCAGTGGCGTAGCTAGGCGTCGGCGATGTCGGCGACCGCCGACGGCCTCGCGCCTTAAGGGGCCTCGCAAAAAATAGGTTACCGAACCTGAAAATTGGCACTTTCCAATTTCCCAAAATGAAACGTAGAATAAACTGAATCCTATATGAAACTTCTTTTGATATCATAGAATTCGTGCACTAATTTGCTGTGTTGTACATTCTACAGTAATTTGAAAGTTTGTCCAGCATTTGATTTCGTTTAGCAAACCTGCTAACATACAGAGATTCGGAAATTATTTAGGTTACCTAAAAAATTGCCTGATTTCTACCAAAAATTGTCGGTTCATGTTTGTGTAATACCTACTGTAATAAATGGAGAAATTTATTTTTTGTTGGAAGGATTTGTTGGCGGAAAAATATTGATATTTTTGACTAAATATTGTTATCGAATACCGTTGATAGGACTCAAAAAATTCTCGCCTTCGGCGGTTATCCTTCGGAAGGCTTGCCGGCGACTACCCGTCCCTGACTTTATATCCAGCTTTTTCACAAGAAATAGCCACCCTGCAGTGGCGGATCTATGGCAACAACCATTCTGGGGGAGGGGGGGTAGAACTTCTCAACCAGTGGCGGCTCGTGGTCTATACCTTGTTGTGAACTAGTGAATTTATTATTACTTATATTATCAACAATCCTAATGTTCGCTACATTTTCTCTTCTACAAGTTCCACCATCTGTGTAATTGAGTCCCAAGATTTATTATAACAATACTTTATGCTGTTAGAGTTTAAAGACGATGCCGGCTAGAATTATTATATAACCAATGTCCTGTTCACACCAATTTCTCAGAAGTCGGTACTTCTATTGCAGAAACCCCAATTGTTGTAAATACAAAAAACTAAGTCAAATATAGCCCATGGGAAGTACTCTTGCCGCCAAAGACATACTACCTTCCCAGGCCTTTTTTATAATACAGATGGCGAGAATTACAACCCCTAGGCTAATTTTAGGTTTATGATTGTACAAACGTTTCGCAACATTTTAGCACCTAAATAAAATATGTTCTTAGGATAAGTTAATTTCAGGAAATTGTGAAATACCCTTCTTTAGGGAGGTCCAAACTTATGCCTTCCTTGGTGGAGGATAGTTGAAGACAAGGTATTCAGATTTCGAGTTTCACTCTGAACAGTCGGGGGATGCCTCTCAACAACCAAGTTTCCCCCCTCAACGAGAATAGGGAACTTGCACATTAAATTAAATATAGAATAAATAATAATACACAATAATAATCATCCTAATAAATGATGCAATTGGAAAAAAAATATAGTATCTTATCTCTGGTGTCCAAAATCTTCAATTAGGCAATCTCAATCACATGATTTTATATTGGCCGTTCGGGTCAAATATTGCGGTGACAAGCCGGTAACGTTTGACATTCATAAGGAGAGCATTTGTATTCTGGCCCTTGCTGCTTTCGAAGTGAATTTTATGTGTTTCTACGTATTTTTCATTGGTTTTGGTCATTTTTGTGTTCATAGTGAATTTTATAGTATTTAGTATTTCTACGTATTTTTCAGTGTTCTGGACCTTGTTGTTTTCAAAGTGAATTTTATAGTGTTTATAGTATTTCTACGTATTTTTTAATTTATTAATCATTATTTAATAAATTCTGAGATGGAGAGTGAATATCTTAAGGTATTATTATTAGGGGAAAATCGAGCTTTTAGTTGCAGCAATCCATTAAGCGCTCCGTTATTTTGATAATTCATATTTGTAGATCAAAAGCCAATGACTTAAAATAGCAGGAACTTAATAAAATTTCACATTATCTCTGTTACCTCGACTTCCACACCCAATTACGATGCAAATCGCTGGCATTTTAATTAACACAATACCTACACACACACAAAAACACAAAATCCGATAATTCAAATCTGGACGTTTGTCTAGAATGTGACAGAATCAATGATATACAGAATAAACAACACCGTGCTTGACCCAATGCTTGACCCGAACTTCCATATTGAATTTCGTTTTTGACAGGTCAGTAGATTGCCTAATTGAAAATACCAAATAATTCGAAATTCATGATGCGATCAAAAACGTGTTTCTATGGGTCGTGACGTCACAAGGCAGTAATAATCGGGTCGCGCCGCTGCCACGTCATCTGCTGCTGGTGTTGCCAATGTCAAATCTATCAGAAACTGCATACATAACAACATAACCATAATCCTAATCTACCTGCTCGAAGTTCGAAGTGCTCGTCACTGTCATCGGAATTTTGTTGCCGAGTGACGTCACACTAATCGGGTCGTTTCAAATGGCAATGTTTCGAGCGTAATTTCAAATATTTATAAAAAATAAACGGCTGATTTTTAATGTTTGATATTTGGCATGTTTATGTCTTTAGTGTAGTAGAACACATTTTTGAAATAAAAAAAAAAATGTGCAAGTTCCCTATTTTAATAAATGAAACATTTTTATACAATACCGAGTTTTAATTATCGAAGTACGAGATTGGAGCTCGCGGAAAACTCCAGTACTCAACATTCGTGACATCGGTCAACTCCCGATTCCCAACAACCTGAAGGGGTTCACACCCAAAGTAGGACCCAGTAGGCGATGCACATCATAGTTGCGGCCGGAAGCAGAATTTTTTTCGGGTGCTTGCTCAAAACGTATTTTAAGCCTCCAAAAAAATAATTTGTGTGTTTTTTTGATAATTAAAATTTTCTTGGGCCTCTCTTGCGGGGGGTGGGGGTAATTTCCCCCATTATCCCCCTCCCCCCTCGTGGATCCGCCACTGCCCCCCTACATAAAAAGGGCCTCGCAATTCGGATGTCGCCGACGGCCTCGTTTGGTTTGGCTACGCCACTGAGGCCAGTTATTAGTTTGTGTAAATAATTATGGTGAATATATTTCATAATGAACTCAAAACGAACAAAGATTACTTTACTAGAATTCAAGAAACGAAAAAGGATATCATATAGCATAGTTAAATACAGTTAGTACGTAAAGGTTGGGAATAAAATCCATCCAAAATACAGGGTTGATTTTTTTTCAAAAAATCTCGGATACGTCGATTTTTGATTTAAGTGGCCGTTTTTTTGATGAAAATTTCATACATCTGTCAAAACTGACACCAACAATAAACTAATAAACATGTTTTGATTGTTGATTTGAACCAATCAGATTGGAATTACGTGATAATTTGTATTAGTGTGAATTATTGCATAGTAACTAATGCGAGAACTGGTGTTTTGACAATTTTTGACAAAAAATTTAAATTTTTGATTCATGAAATTTTCTCATAAAATACAGTGTATCCACTTAAGTTCACAGCATATGGGAAACTTTTTTATTATCAATTTTACGAAAAAAAGTTATCCCTTATGAGAGTTTCTGCTTCTTGAAAAAATAATATTAAACTATTAAAAGTTGAAATAGCATGTACAGGGTGGCCCAAATTCGAGCCTCATCATTGGGATCTCGGAAACCGTAAGAGATACAGGGTCGGTTAAATTATGGCAAAGTTGCGCAATTTAATGACCAATAGAATGCCGTTTTGAAATTAGAAAAATTCCGATCACCGGAGATATTTGGAAAAAAACGAAATTTTGTAAAATCGTTTTTATTTTTTCCTGGGCTTATTTGAAGAGCAATTTTAAAATGAAGGTCACTTCATCATTGTCACTTTTTCCCCTTTAGAAGATGGTGCTACTAAATTTAAAATCCGACGTTTCGTCTTCAGGGGGCCATCTTCAACTTACTTTTTTTAAATACGGACCTGGATTTTTTATTTGCGATTTTGTCATCTTTGGACATCCTAAAACCGATAATCAGGCCTATGATGTATCATTTTCTGTTATTTTAACAGCAACGTTGAGGTATCTGTCACTGTTTATTCTATACGTCAAAATTGAGACACAAGTAGATGTTGAGCCTTAACACATCCGTTAAAATAACAGGACAGGATACATCATAGTCCTGATTGTTTATAATTTTTCAATAACACAATAAAAAAAGCAGGTCCCTATTTAAAAAAAATAAATTCATGATGATTCCAGAGGAACGAAACGTTGGATTTTAAATTTAATACGGCCATCTTGTAGAGGAAAAAAAGTGACAATGAGAATGTACAATTAGTTTTTCAAAATCTTTTTAAATGAAATAAGGAAAAAATTTGAAAACTACGAGAAGTTCATGTTTTTTTCTTATAGTTTTGATTTTTTCCTGATTTTATTTAAAAATATTTTGAAAAACTAATTTCACATTCCCATTGTCACTTTTTCTTCTCTACAAGATGGCGGTATTAAATTCAAAATCCAACGTTTCTTTCCTCTGGAATCCTCATCAATTAATTTTTTTTAAATACGGACCTGCTTTTTTTAAAGTGTTATTGAAAAATTATAAACATTATCGGTTTTAGGATGCTCAAAGATGACAAAATCGCAAATAAAAAATCCAGGTCCGTATTTAAAAAAAGTAAGTTGATGATGGTCGCGTGAAAACGAAACGTCGAATTTTAAATTTAATAGCACAGTCTTCTAAAGGGGAAAAAGTGACAACGATGAAGTGACATTTTAAGATTGCTCTTCAAATAAGCCCAGGAAAAAATAAAAACGATTTTACAAAATTTTGGTGTTTTCCGAATATCTCCGGAAGCGTTCGAAATTTTTCTAATTTCAAAACGGCATTCTATTGGTCATAAAATTGTGCAACTTTGTCATAATTTAACCGACCCCGTATCCAGTGTTGTCAGATGAATTAAAAAAAATTCGTGAGAATCGAGAAAGAATAATCGTGAGAAATCGTGAGACTAAAAATTGCTTAATATTGTAAGAAAATAAAGCACAATAATGTTCTCTCATAGATTTTTGATAAAATAAACATATTTTTTACATCCATAAGAAATAAACATTTATTATTAAATCTTGTATCCTTGTTTTTTTCATTTTTTAGCAGGTGTTTCTGAGATCTGAACCTCGTTTTCATTATCCGCAGGATTGCTCATCATAATAAGGCATACGTTCGCCAATTCTCGAGGCGGCAGCTGGTCTGCGAGTGACGTCACTACTATCAGCAGCTGATAGTGGTGACGTCATCCTCGGAGATTTCGTCCCATTTAAAGGTTGTTAAGAATTAAATCCTCTACAACATATCAAAAAATGGGCAAAATCCATAGAGCCCAAAAATCCCATGTTAGGTGTGCGTTATCCTTTAGAAAAGGTGATTTGACGTTTATGAATCAGTTTTTTCGACTCGGATAATGTATTTTCTTCCAAGAGTTGAGGTCTACAGCTTACGTCACAAATAGTGTGGTCTTATGGACTTGACAAAGACTTTCAGCTCAATAAGCAGTCGTATAATACGTTAAGTGTTCAGGCGCGCATGTACCAGGAGCGACGTATCATAACTAAGTATTGTATAGTAGATTTTTATTTCGATTATTCTCGATTATATTATATTTGATTAGTGATTTGGGAGAGAATTCGTAAGAATTGCTACCTCATTCGTGAGATCGTGAAACTCTAACCAAAATCTTGTAATCTTACGAATAATCGTGAGATCTGGCAACACTGCCCGTATCTTACGGTTACTGAGATCCCAATGATGAGGCTCGAATTTGGGCCACCCTGTACAACTCGTGCAATGGAAATATATTTTTGACAAATTTGCACTCATGCGTTTTTAACTGAAAAGGGCACTGAAAAAGCACTGGTGCGCCTTTTTAACTAAAAATGCATTCGGGCAAATTTCCCAAAAATTATCGACAATTGACCTTTTCAATTTAAAAGCCTCTCTCTCTGGCGTCAAACTGTCAGACGCCAAAAGAGTATGAAAATAACGGTTGACAGCCGCTGACAGTGGTTTGTTGACAAGAATTTTGTACATGTGGAAACTGGAAACTATTATTTCCTCGGTTTTTCCAAAGTTTTTTCCTAACAATGGTGATTGTGTAGTGTGCCTTTTTGTAAAAATAATTCCTATTTACCAGCGGACGTGCCTTTCCATAAGTTTCTATCAAATCCTACATTTGTCAAATTTTGGATACATAAAATCAGAAAGAATACTCGCAAAAAAAAAGGAAATCCACGGCCTATCAAGTATACAAAGTAATCCACGTTCAAGTTTAGTTTGCGGGAGCTGTTTGCTTCCAAAATAATCCACCGCTTTCTCCATAGCGAAGTTCTGCAAATGAAGTAGTGACTTTTCCCACATTTTCTTTCAAAATACCCAATACACACTGACATTGACAAGCAAGCAAATGTTGGCGGGAAAATGATTGTTTTCATACTTTATTGTCCATCTCTTTTAATTGAAAACGTCAATTTCCATTGCACTCGACATTAATGGTGCATTGCACTCGACATTAATGGTGAATTGCACAGTTCGTTTTAGAACGTCTTAAGTCATTCTTAAGTTATTCTGAAAGTTAAGCAAGGAAAATTTAGTTGCACCAGTCAGAAAACTCACCTAAGATGGGTTTAGGAATTCCTAACTTTAAGGCACCACTGTTGGGACCTTAACACGTTCTTAGGTAGAAATAATTGTTTTTTTTTTTTGTCAAATGCAAATGTCAATTATTTGTCGTAGTGATTTCATAAAAATTATATTTATCGAGATATTTATACCTATATTATTTTGTTTCTTGAAATCCGAGTTTTAAATCTGTGTTTAAATATGGAATTATTTGATGATGATTTCCTGCAATGGCTTATGGGTTAAGATTAAAGCTACAAACATCGTTATCAACCATAGTAGCCACAGCTGTTCTCCATAATGTTGCAATTATAAATAGGGAGGAGGTACCCCCTGTAAAGCTGGATGGAGATAATTTAAATTATTTAATAGAAATGCAAAGGATACCCAAACCACCAAGCATGGGTATTGATGATGTAGGAGCAAGAGCCTTCAGAAATGAAATGGTACAATATTTTCAAAATTTAAATTAGGATCCCTAAGTACTTATATGTACTTTTCAAACTTGTTTAAATAAGATATTTTGTTTTGTATAAAATAAAGGCAGTTTGTATTAAATTATTATTTTATTACCAAAAAATACAAATAAAAAAAAAATAAGTTTGCCTGGGCATAATACTACAGATCACCTACATACAAATGCGCAGGAGCGGCGAATTCGTGGTTCAAGGTTAATTTGGGTGGACAAAGCTTGGTTATGTATGTAGTTTGTATTTACTTGTGGATTCGTTGTTGATTCGTATTGTTTGGATTCTATGCTTTCTCTCAAGAAATCATAAACATTTTTCATCTTTATCTCTTACACGAATAACAACTATGACGTATATTCTGTATTTAAATCGAAATGCGTACATCCTGCGGTGTTGCCAGCTAGTTCGGAATTCAAACTAACCTTAGCTAAGTTTCCTTTACGTAGGGTTGGTGCAAGTCAAAGCGATCAATGCAAACTTAAATTTTAAGATCATGCTTATAGTTCATACCAAATAAACTTATAGTTGGGTTGTCAAGCTCGGTCAGCACAGCGTTGCCGCCTCTTGCATATTTTCCTTTGGTCAAAATATTTTCAGAAACAATAATGGATTATATTATAATATAATGCAAACATTATTTATTACCTAAATTATAAACATTGATTCAAAGCTTGGTTTGATAGATATCCAATAACAACTCATTTGTCAATCATCACTTAAAATATAATAGTAACGCTCAGTACCTTTTTTATTTACAGCCACTCTAAATACTATAAATAATTAAACATTATGAATATTTGGACCATCAAGAATATTTTCAATTATTCTGATTCTGATTTTCCCATGATAGTTGTTGAGTTTTCGATGAAAGTACCAGCGATACACCTTCAATGAATCCTATTTTCATTGCCAGTATGAAGTGTGATATATCTAAAAAAAGCATTTCATTTATACATATAATACAACTGCTCTCTGTATTCATGAAAGAAAACAAACTGGTACAAAGCCTCCTGCTTAAGTCTTAGATAAGACCTCAAAAATGATATGTGTTTAACAGCAATATCAGGCAGTTTTATGAGCCCTCGTCTTCAGTCATCTTTTTTCCATTTGAAGCCTATTTCTTTTAACATTCTACTCAATGACATGTGACTGCCATCATATAATTGTTTGGCTTTCAGTTGCTCCCAAATACAAAATAATGTTAGATGTTGTTCTACAAGAAGAAAGAAGGCGATTCATAGATATCTATGTACCTTATCTCAGACGATTTACTTTTTGTATACATATCATAAATGGTGTTACGTATAGCACTGCTATCGAACTTTGAAACATCACAGACTCTCTTCGAAGTGCGTCGCTTCTTAGAAGGCGATTCCAAAACTTCGTTATTTTTGACTTTCTTTGAAATAGCACAGACAGTGGACATACTTAAGTTCAAAGCTTCTGCTACGCGCTAAAAATGAGAGAAAATAAAGTTCAAATTGGAAATTCCTATTTGATCACACCCACCTACCAGCATTTAAGGGCTATTATTATCGCATTCTCGTTCAAAATATTGTAAAAAGGATGCAATTAGTTCTTTGCAACGGCTATTAAGCTGCTTCGACATCTTGTACACTTCACACTACAAGCTGCTTTGAAAAACTAGCTCACAATTAATAGCACTTGAACCAAAAACTCGTAAACTGTCAAAACGCAATCAAAATTCAAAATGTCAAGAATTTAATTTGGCAACATTACAATTTTTGAAGTGTTGTTACCAACTGAATGGCCAGCGGGAAATTCAAATTCCAATTAAGTCAATCCGACGCCGAATATTTTCACGGTTGGCGATAACGATTGTAAAAATGGCGTCATCGATGTCACAACTACAAGTTTATTTGGTATGAACTATAGCTAAGTACGTGCTAAGAATAAGGAGTATTTTTTTTTTGTGCAATCCACCATTAGAATTTTATACATCTGTCAATACTGACATTCCAAGAATAAACTGACATTTTTTGATTGTTGATTTACGTTTTATGCGTGTATCAAACGTCAAATCATTGAAGCAATGTCAAAAAAAAGCGAATCTCGCGCAAGTGAGGATTAGGCTTCACGCGATAATTGGCGGGACACTGGTGTTTCCAATGACCTATTGGTGTTTCAACATTTTTTGACAAAAAATTTAAATTTTTGATTCATGAAATTCTCTCATAAAAGCTATTTACATGTTCGAAAAAAGGACGGTTCTAGAACGGTTCAAAACATTCGCACAGTTCATCAATCAACTAAATGACAACGGTTCAGCTATTACAAATTTCAATAATAAACTGTGCGATTGTTTTGAACCGCTCTAGAACCGTCCTTTTTTCGAACCCGAAAATAGCTAAAATACAACTCAAGCAATGGAAATAAATATAATATAGTACACGCTCTATAATATGAACACTCGTATAAGTGAACAACGCGGTTTTGTGTACACAATACTTTGCATAGGTATTGGGTACTTTATAACGTGAACAGCAAGCCGCTCGATAATATGAGCAATTAGTCAATATCAAGATCAATATGTTTCAAATGAATTACTTTGGCGAATTGTAGGTTTTATTTGATTTGGTTTTTTCTTTTTTAGCGTGTCTGAACGGTAATTTTACAGCAACCACGTGATAGTGGCGGTGCAACTTTTCCTTTTCATTTGAAGATCTATTAGATTTGGAAAGTACTCACAGGATATTTTATACAGTTCCGCGGAAAAACAACTAAACAAAAATACCTGACTTCCCATCTTTACAGTGGCCGAAAAGAATTAATTTGATATTGAAGATATTTTCACAGAAATCACAAACCAGTCAAAGCGTTTTTGATTGGTGCAAATCGTTAACAACCAGTTTTCTGACTATTTTTAACCAATAAAATTCGCTCTGACTTGTTTTGTGATTTCTGTGAAAACAGACCTATAGTTAGCGTTTAGTGTACTTTTGTTCAAACTTTCCGAAAAATAATAATCATATATATTATGTTTAAATTTTTGTAAAGGTTTAACAGAAAGAAAGATACTTTCATTAATGTAAACAACCGGTAATGTGAAAAGGGTCTATATCTATAATTTTCGATAATTGCACTCATGCGTTTTTAACTAAAAATGCATTTGGGCAAATTTCTCAAAAATTATCGATAATTTCCATTGCACTTGTTATATTACACATATGGACACAGTAGTAGATGTCGCTCACACAGTAGTAGATGTCGCTGTGTGAGTAGCAACACCTTGTGACTCGGTCCTCAGTTTTTAATGTTTATTGTGAGATAAAAGCACGAATTGCTTTTTTTTGTGATTTCAAAAAGCATAGTGAAGTTCTTGCCTTATTGTGCAAATCAAAAATTGTGTTATACTTTGCTGAGTCTGAAAAATCCGTGAAAAATTCGTAAAACATGCCGTTATCAAGGTCGGATATCGACGCCATTCGCAAGGTACTTATAAATGACGCGCCAAACGATGATTTTTGTAAAAAAATCATTTCGGCTATTTCGAAGGAAATTGATGAGAAGCTCATGAAGAAAATCACACACCTAGAAGCGACCGTGGTTTCCTTGGAAGAAAATGTGTCATCCATGCAATTGGAGTTAAAAGATCTTCAACAGGAAAATACAAATCTACTACGGATAGTGGATGCGCAGGAGCAGACTTCACGCAAAAACAACATAAGGTTATATGGCATCCCTGCCGAAAATCCGGAAACAAACATAAAACAGTCAGTCCTGAATATTTTTAAAAATAAATTGCATTTTATTTATTATTATTTTTTTCTTTCCTTTTTGTTACAATTTTTGCTTGAACAAATAATTTAAGTATGTGCTAACTTATAAAAGGGTTAATTTTGGGTAAATATGGAAATTGTGGGCCGTGGGTTACTTTTATTATAATCGAAAACAAATTCACATATTCTTTAAATAAATCATTGCCTTAATCTCTATAGTTATTTTTTGTTACTATTGAAAAAGGAACAAAAACATAAAATTGAAAATCTTATTGTTTACTTTTTTGCACCAATAAATCATTTAAATCATTTCAAAGATTTTGCATCTTGTGCCTCTATTAGGACAAATTTATACTTTTTTTTTTTTTTTTACCTGAATAACACTTAAAGTTGTTTCCGAATCAGAATTATTGTTTATTTTGCGTAAAACTATTCAGGGGCTTGTTTCCTAAGTGATTATTTTTTATTTTTATTTTTTATCCCTTTGCGGTCAAAATTATTATATTGTTTCTCTTTGTAAGTATAAATAATTATAGCCTGGTTTTTGATTGTTTTCATAGTGTAAAGCTACAATTAATTATCTTGCTGTTTTTATTTTATTATTATTATTATTATTTTTTTTTTCGGTTTTGAGAGAAATATTGAGGATGATTATATTTGTTGGATCTAAAGGGAATTAAAGTAAAAGTATTGTGAATATTTTTCTAATTTATTGTGAAATTCTAATATGAAAAACCTGAAGTTGGGCCATCTTAACGTTCGTTCCCTTGCGACTGGTTTCGACCATTTTCAGAATTTACTGCATAGTTCTAGTGTAGATGTTATGTGTGTTTCCGAAACTTGGTTAACGGAAAATGTTTCTTTTGACCAGTTTCTTATTCCTGATTTTAATTTTGTATGTAAAAATCGCACAGGTAGAGGAGGTGGTGTCGGTGTTTTCATTCGTAATTCTTTTGATTACATTACAGAACAGTTTGAACCGATTGACGGCCTTGAACACCTATTTCTTAACTTAAAAATAAAGAACGAGAGTATTCTTTTGGGGGTTGTGTATAAGCCACCTAAAACCAACCTGGCAAGCTGTATAAAACACTTTGACGATTTGCTTTCTTATTTCTGTCCTCGGTTTGATAAAATTTTAATTTTAGGAGATGTGAACATATGTCATTTACAGAATAATTTGCTTCTTGAATGTTTTACCAGCTATGATTTTACCCAGTTGGTGACCGAGTCAACACGTATTTCTGGTACAAGTGAGAAAATTATTGATGTTATCTATTTTAATCAACCTTCTACTGTCACAAATTGCTCTGTCCTAAATGCAGACCTAATATCGGACCACAAAGCAACTTTTTGTGAAATAAATATTGGCATTTCCAAGCCTCTACCAAGAACAGTTATTTATAGAAACTTTAAGCAATTAATTATGGAGGACCTTGAGTTCGACATGAGATCTATTAATTGGGATTGTGTTTACTACATAAATAATATAGAGCAAAAACTGCAATTCTTAAACCAAAACATTTTGAATTTATTTGATAAGCATGCACCTTTCAAGCATGCTAAAATTTCAAAACAGTTTGCACCTTGGATTACACCTAATATTAAATTACTAATGAAAGAACGGGATAAGGCCTTAAGCAAATTTAAGAAAACTAAAGACATTGGTCATTGGTCGTTTTACAAACAAATGCGTAACACCGTGGTGGATGCTATTCGTAGAGAGAAAAAGGCTTATTTAGAATTTAACCAACGTGGCAAGGATAATAAACAACTTTGGAAAGCCATAAATAACTTAAATTTAAAAAATAAAACTAACTGTACTATTCCTCCAAAATTAGAAGAACCAAATTCAATAAATGACTATTTTTCATCAGTGTATAGCCCATTACATAACCAACCGGAAACTGTAAGTTTCTATAAAGGAACAAAATTTCGAGAAAACCTGAATTTTTCTTTTAGATTAGCAACCACGGGAGAAATTTTCAAAATAATTTGTCAGCTCAAATCAAACGCTTATGGTTGTGATGGTATCTCTGCTCAAATGATCCAGTATTGTGCAAATTTTATTTTAAATCATATAACTCACATCTTAAACTGTTGCTTAGAGATTGGTTACTTTCCAGAAATTTGGAAATGTTCCTTAATAAAACCTCTACCCAAAGTAGTAAAACCTGAAAAATACTCCGATCTTAGGCCCATTTCAATCATCCCTGCTTTATCGAAAATCTTGGAAAAATTTTTGCAGCCACAAATTTATGAGCATCTTACAAAAAATGAAATAATCCCTCATTTGCAATCGGGGTTTCGTAAGGATCATAGCACTACTTCGGTCTTGGCGAATATTACTGACGAAATTATATCCTCACTGGACAGGGGTGACGTCACATCTTTGGTGTTGTTGGACTTTTCGAAGGCCTTCGATACCTTGGATCATGATGTCTTGTGTGCCAAACTTCAGTATTTCGGATGCGATGAAACTACGTTGTCTTTTTTTCAGTCTTATCTTGGTGGAAGAAAGCAAAGGGTTGTTTTGGAAAGCAGGGATCCATCAGATTTTTGTGAGATAACCTCAGGTGTACCCCAAGATTCCATTTCTATTTCTGTTGTATATTGCGGATATGTTTGATGTTGTCAAAGCCTGCAAAATTCAGGGATTTGCAGACGACACACAATTGCGGCACTCGTTCCCCTTAAATCAGTTGGAAGAGGCCTCGCACGCTATAAACAATGACCTTAAAGCTCTACATGATTATGCACAGAAAAATAATTTGAAACTTAATGCCTCTAAGTGCTCTGTAATGTGTTTTAGTCAAAAAAATAAATTAAATTATTTTAAACAAAATTTAAAACTGTTTATTGGAACTACCGAACTTCAATGCGTGGATAAAGTAAAAAATCTTGGACTCTATTTTGAAGAAGACCTAAGATTCAAATTTCACGTTTCAAATATTCTTAAAAAAGCTTATTTCGCTTTGAGGCCGCTCTTCATTAACAGACACATAATAAATTTCAAGTTAAGGAAAAAACTTTGCGAATCCTTGATCCTGCCAGTTCTTAATTACTGCAACATTGTCTACTTTCCTTGTCTTGATAATTTTACTGCGTATAGATTGCAAAAATTTCAAAATACTTGTTGCAGATTTATATTTAATTTAAGAAAGTATGATACAGTGTCTGCAAGGATAAATGAACTTGGATGGCTTCGCCTTAAAAATTTATTTTCCTATAACCTTGGTGTTTTTGTTCATAAGATTACTCTTACATCTTCTCCTCCCTATCTTTTTAGTAAGTTAATTCCTAGAAACCCGTTGCATAAGGTAAATGTGAGATCTGTGAATAGACTGAATGTTCCTCGCCATCGCTTAACTTATTATAAGCGTAGTTTTTCATATAATTCAGCCTATATTTATAATAAGATTCCAACAAATATAAAAAGTCTTTCACTCAATGCTTTTCGTAGAGAGAGTAGGAAATATTTTTTGAAAGTTCAAGTGAGTTCGACAGTCTCCTAGATTTCTTAATGTGTTATTGGTGTAATTTATGGGGAAAATATAGAACATTTATTAATTACTGGTTTATCGTGCCATGCCATTTTTTTTTTGGCGACATCTATGCTTAAGTTTTTTTTTTGTTACTTTATTAATTGTAGGTTAAGTAGAGTAGCCTTTGGCTAAACTTCGCCTATGTACTAAATTTTGTGCAAATAAAGTCATTTATTATTATTATTATTATTATATTATTACTATTGACTATTTTACTAGGGTGTATTACACCGGCAATAAATTCGGTTTTCAGCTACAATACTGCTACCTGGACAATACCAACAACGTGGTATTTCAACGACCATTTTTTGACATTGTCAAACTGATATTTTTAATTTGAAGTTTTTATTCATATTTTTGCATTCTATTTATTTTCAAAATCTTATGTGAAATAGTCATAACGAATACCACTCGAGAAAAAATTGTGTAGGCAAAATTGTTCTCAAGGTTTTATTCAAGTTTGTTGCTATTCGGCAATTTCGCTCATGACATTTTTGATAAAATCAAATCAAATTACCAAGCAACAAGCTTTCATACCTTTCGAAAATTTTGCCGACAAAATTTTTTCTCTTGTGATATTATAAAGTCTGTTTTTTTTTAAAGATAATTCCCCAAGTCAAAAATTTAGTAACTATGTTGGCAACATAAGCCTTTTCTACATAAAAAATTTGGAAGATTGACAATTTTACATTGTATTGCCAACATAATGTCATTTTGACTTTTATCTTTAAAAAAAAAAACAGATTTTATGATAATATCATGTATACAGGGTGACCCACAAAGAAGTTATGACAGCTAACTTTATTTTTTCAAATGACACCGATTTCTTATTCTATTTTAAAATTCAACGTTAAATTCTAAACATATTCTATGCCTCATGTCCTATACCTATCTTCAACTGTTTCGGAAATCTGACAGTTGAACGGTTTATTTCAGAGCAAAGCCGATCATACATTCTTGTTCTTGTCTTATTTTTCCATAAACTATCATTTGACACCAGCTTGGAAATTAATCCAAAATTAAAAATTCCGGTAAAATTCAAAGTTGATGTTAAATGATAGTTCATGGAAAACTAAGGCAAGAATGTATGATCGGTTTAGCTCTAAAATCAACCGTTCAGGTTTTACAGCCTGTCAAAGTTGCAAAAAATTAAATTTTCAACTGATATTATTTCCGAAACAGTTAAAGATAGGTATAGGACATGATACATAAAATAAGTTCAGAATGAAACGTAGAAATAAAAAATGAAATAAAAAATTAATGTTATCATTTGAAAAAATAAAGTTAGCTGTCACAACTTGTTTCTGGATCACCCTGTATACATGATATTACCATCAGAAAAACGGCAACTGAAATCAAAAATCGATGTGTCCGAGGTTTTCATGAGCAATCTCAACAATGTGTGAAATTAACATTTTCCCTTTTTATTATTTTTCTAGGTTTTCTGGAAGTTCTTTATGTGATAAACATCATCTCTCCCACCCTCGTAACTACGCCACCTCACTTTTTTTTGGTGTAAACATCTCAAGTATCTATTTTGCTGTATTTGTATAGGTACATTTTATTATCTTCGTAATATATTTTTGTGTTTCCGCACATTTCATTCTTCACATTCTTATTTGTTAAATAAAAAGCACAATGTAAATTATAAAACTATTATTATAACTGTATACTTTTCAATTTATATTAAATACTAGCTGACCCGGCGAACTTCGTACCGCCTCTGAATTATTAAATATACCTATTAAATGTTGTGTTAACGTATCTATTAGCTGAATTAAATTCAGTTTTTTTCGATGGTGAATTTGGCTTTGGTTGAAGAAAATTAATGTTTACTCTCTGGATCAGAAGGCACCTAAAATTAAAATTTTACATCATCCTTTTTTAGGCAGCTTGTGGGCATTATTCTTATAAAGTGTACCACCAAATAAATAAACTCAGGCACAGGAATGTTCAAAGAATGTAAATAAAACAAAAAAAATCTCTAGCGCAGCCCTATTTCACTCTATCTGCACTGCACTACTCCATATGTTCTACTCTATCTGCACTACTCTATCTGACCTACTCTTTCTGCACCACTCTATCTGATCGGAATAGTGGAATAGTTCTGTGCAGCATTGTTCTACTGTATCTGCAATGCCGAGCTTCATTCCAGGTATCAGAGATGGCGCGGTATACAAAATACAAAATAAACTTGGTATCGGTTATAAGACATGGCGCCGTATGCGGGCTTAGTAAATTTTTTTCATAAATAAATAAAATAAGTAATGAAATGACCACATTAATGACATGACAACATGCTGGTACCATAGACAATAAAAAATAAAAAGACCTTCAAAATTATAGCCGAAATAGGTTATACTATTACTGCGCATTCGGTTGCGCATAGCGCATTGCGGAATTTTTGGAAAGCTAGAGACTTACGAAAGATCATTCCGATCATTCGATTCTGTTTCATCTTTCTCTGTCATACCAATTCACAAGACAAGGACACAGTATGAGTTACAGATCTTTCCTAGCTGTTTTGTAGAAAGCTTAAAATAACGACATTTCCGTGTTAAAATTTGTCATGTGTTTGTCATTTTTAACCGATTGGGCGGTCGTCTAAGAAGACTCGAACTCACAAAATCTAAAGAACAAAAAAAAGAAATTGTCATTTTTATTAAGGCACTCGGTATCGCGTACCTATAATATTATGTACAACTAGGATAAACTGAACCAGTAAGTATACATGTTAGTTTTGTGATATACGGCATATTTTTTTTACTGTTTTAGGAGACCTCAGAAGAGATAAAATGTAGATGTTAGGCCAAAGAATGTTAGGCCTTGGACAGCTTAGCTTGTACATACATTAAAGCATGTATAAGGGATGTAATAACTGTGTTTGTAAACTCTTTAGGTATTTGACCTATCTAGCTATAATATAAGTATATTTTTTCTAGTAGATACAATTTAGTGTTTATTTTGCCTTTTTTTAAAATCTACATCAAAAAATGGTACAAAACTTTATGGAGTACCACATCATTTTTCTCATTCGGATTTGAGAAAAAAAGATGTGGAACAACATAAGTAAGTTTTTTGTGCAATCAACTCAAGTCAAATTTCAAAATTCCCGCCATTTCAGTATTTGTTCCGGCTGCCACTATTGACGCCACCGTCGCTGTGACGTCAGCGCTATACAAACTTTCATGTTATCAATCAGGTACTCTTACCTTGGTTTATTATATTTCTCTATGGCTGGTACTGTCAACGCTGAAAAAAGTTTGAATTTGACAGCAAAATGATGCTCTATTTATTGAATAATTAATTTATTACAAAAAATGTGATAAATGAAGAATCGCTCGACCGATTTTGTGCAAACTTCACATAAACCATGTAATAAATAGTCCGAACAAAGCCTAAACATTTGGTTTGGCTAGGTGAGTCCGTTTTTGAGTTATAAAATTACAACGAAAAGTGGCATTCATTTTTATATATATAGATGATAGGTGTATTAGTTTTGCCTCCACAAAAGCCCATAGGATTTATTATTCACGTTCCATGCAATTTGATCACACCCTTCCGTTATCTCGGAAATATTTGCCGTAACGTCGTCTATTACGGTCCTACTTTGAACTCGGCGACAAAGAATGAATTTCGCGCGCTTGAATTTGTTGTTGGCCTCTTAACGTTGAAACTTACTGATAAAGAATGCAATACATTTAAGGCCGATACTTTTGATCTCGATTAACGAATTTGGCACGTCGTTGAATTTAACAAGCTTTTGTATGGGCCAAGGTCTGTAAGTATGATGTGGTTAGACTAACCACGGTTAGAGCACATTCAAACCACTGATTATTTTTAACGGCTGTCAAATTCGAAAACTGATAAAACAAAAGTGCCGGCACTAAAACAAACTTATTATGTATGGTTAAATTGGACGTCCTTCCAATTAACCAGTACATTTTTCTATACTTAAATTCAAGCTCTTGCCTTTTTTTCTTAACATGTGCTTTCCAGCGCAATTTCGCATCAAGCGTCATACCAAGATATTTAGCTTGATTTGAATATGGTATAGGGGTGTCATTAATTGTGATTTGTATGTGATTTACGCTTTTGTTTGTAAAATCAACGTGAATTGATTTGGTTTCATTCAATTTTATTCGCCATTTTTTGGTCCAATTTTGAACTTCACTGACAGCGTTCTGCAGTTTTTCTGTTGATTGTCCAATATTTTTTTCCACTCTAGTTAAACCAGTATCGTCGGCGAATGTTGTTAAATGACAATTTTCTGGTTTTGGGATGTCGCATGTAAATAATAAATATAAGTAGGGACCCTGAGGTACACCTGCTTTTATTTTTCGTAAATTTGACTCAAAATCTTCCTGTTTGACTCTGAAATGTCTATCACACATATATGATTCCAAAATATCAGAATATCTATTGTTTGGGCAGAAACAGCTTTAGTTTATAGTTTAAGCCTTAATGCCAAACTTTTTCAAATGCTTCCGCTACATCGAGAAAAACTGCGGAACAGAATTTTTCCTCTTCCAGCGACTTTTCTATTAAATTCTTTATTCTGTGTACTTGGTCGATCGTAGAGTGCTTGTCGCGGAATCCAAATTGATGAGTTGGAATGATTTCCTGTCTTTCTATGATAGGTTTTATTCTTTTTAGCAGTATCTTTTCATAAAGCTTAGATAAAACGGGCAATAATGATATTGGCCTATAAGATGACACATCATGAGGTGGTTTTCCGGGTTTTGGTATCATGATAACTTCTACAACTTTCCAAAGTTTAGGTACGAATTTAAGCCTGAAGGACGCATTGAAAAGGTTGCATAATTTCACAATAGCTTTCCTGGGGAGTTGTTTTATTACTTCCCCAGTAATTAGGTTATATCCTGGAGCTTTTTTCGGACTGATATTTTGTTTGATCTCTGTTAATATTTCTCTTGGTGAAGTAGGCTTAATGTGGCCTTCTTCTTGATAAGGTTCATTCCAGGGAAGATTTTCATCCTGTGCTTCGTTAGGCTGAATAGGGAGGTCCAAAAAAAAACGGAATTTTGTTTTTGAGCTGTAACTTTTTTATTTGTTGACCAATTTTCTTTTGTTTTGGCTTGTTTGAAAGAGAAATGAACAGGCTAACAAATCAGAGTGAAACTTTTGACATTTGAGAAACATCCAAAATGGCGGACTCCTTCAAAAATTGCCTAGTTTTGGATAGCGCTGGAACTTTTTTGTGACACCCGGTATAAGTTTTTTTAATAAATTCTTAAAGTTCATTATTTTGCAAACATTTTAAGACCTTGACAGAAAAAATCGGTTAAAAACTAAGTGAAATATTGAATTTTTTGTAATATCGAATTTCAATTTTTTATGTTGACAGCAATATCTAAGATATGCTATTTCAGCTAGATTTTTTTTCTACTCGACATATTTTTTCTATTTCGGACTTGTTCGAAAGATAAATAGATAGGATAAGGATTCGAAATGAAGAATTTGACTGCTGAGAAAAAATTAAAGATTTCCCAGTTCCTTTAATATAGCCAATTTTGAAAAAGTTAATGATAAGTTTTCTAACAATACGACTAATATTTTTATTTATAAATTTTAAAAAATAAGGTAAACACATTGAAGGGGCAAGAGGCGATATGCTCTCCGTGGGCCTCAACAACCCATGCTAAACGTCTACGCCAAGAATTGATAGAATTGGCAATGTTACGTTGTTCCAGCAGTTCTCCCCAACACTCAATGATTCGGTTGCGCAGCTCTCTAAATTATTGAATGTAGCCCCATTTTCGTGGATTTTTTCTCCCAAATCCCCTCATAAAAAGTAATCGCAGGAATTTAAATCTGGGCTATTAGGCGGCCAGTCAACGGGCTGTATAAAATCCGCAACTTGCTCTCTTAGATAGTTGATAGTAAAGCGGCTATTATTTCACCTGGCTCCATCTTATATACGAACAGTATTTATCACTTTTAGGTATCTCATAAAAAGAGAAATACAAAAACGTACAATTTTATCAAAGTTTTTGTGAGAACCAAAATCTGAACAATAAATGTTAACTAGGTGAGTTATAAAATTACCTGCATAAAAGTGTAGTCTTGAGGTGTGAGCTGTTCAATTTCGGATAAAGGTTCCTAAAGTTAACAGGTTGTCTGGTAATGGGTCACTTGATGACGCATCTAGAGTGCCATATGGAGATTTGCATTATGTTCAGGCATTCAGATGACGTCATAAAAGTTATCAGGCAACCTACCTCTCTCAAACAACCTTGATTTCGGATAGCAATTGGCGAACACAAGCTGACAATACTTGCGTGAATCCAAGCGAACCCCTTGGTCGATAACAATTAGTTGTGCTTTGTGGCTTCGAGAAATTGCTGCAGATAGATACCATTAAATAACTGCTGAATTTTTCTCTTCCTTTATCTGCTTTTCGAGCTTGGAGGGAAATTCGTAGTTGGTCGTTTTGCGAATTCTTTACTCCGGAAAAGGTGAAAATTTTCCTATCACTGAACCAGATTTTTCGGATTTCAGCACGGGCACTAAATCTATTAAGTAGGATAGTTCAAATGTGTAGTCCCGTTTAACATGCTTCAGCATTAAATCACTTTTAATTATTCTTTACTGTCAACTATCTAAGAGAGCAAGTTGCGAATTTTATAGAGCGGCCAGTCAATGGGACTGGCCGCTGGCCGCCTTATAGCCCAGATTTGAATCCCTACGATTACTTTTTATAGGGTGATATAAGGCGGAAGAAAAAGTCCACGGAAGTGGGGCTACGTTCAATAATTTAGAAGAGCTGCGCAACCGAATCATTGAGTGTTGTGGAGAACTGTTGGAACAATGTAACATTGCCAATTTTATCGATTCTTGGCGTAGACGTTTAGCATAGGTTGTTGAAACCCACGGAGGGCATATCGCTCCTTAAATGTGTTTACTTTATTTTTTAAAATTTATAAATAAAAATATTGGTCGTATTGTAAGAAAACTTAACGCTAATTTTTTCAAAATTAGCTATGTTGAAGGAGCTGGGAAATCTTTAATTTTTTCTCAACCAGTCAAAATCTTCATTTCGAATCCGTACCCTATCTATTTATCTTCCGAACAAGCCCGAAATAGAAGTAATATGTCGAATAGAAAAAAAATATATAGCTGAAATAGCATATCCCAGATTTTGCTGTCAATATAAAAAATTGAAATTCGATATTACAAAAAATTCAATATTTCACTTAGTTTTCAACCGATTTTTTCTGTCGAGGTCTTAAAATGTTCGCAAAATGATGAAATTTCAGAATTTATTAAAAAAACTTATACAGGGTGTCACAAAAAAGTTCCAGCGCTATCCAAAAATAGGCAATTTTTGAAGGAGTCCGCCATTTTGGATTTTTTTCAAATGTCAAAAGTTTTACCTTGATCCGTTAGTCTATTTATTTCTCTTTCAAACAAGCCAAAACAAAAGAAAATTGGTCAACAAATAAAAAAGTTACAGCTGAAAAACAAAATTCCGGTTTTTTTTGGACCACCCTATAAAACTATTTTGACAAATAACTAAAACTTAACTTCTGGAATTACAACAGGATAGTAACGTCATTCCAGAAGTTAACGTATAGTTATTCTGTCAAAATAGTTTTATAATACCCGCACCCGCCCTAAGTCACCTATTTTTGAATTGTATCTACACTACCTACTTGTTAACCCCGAGTTTAATTTTATTTCTCAGAACTCTATAATCATCAACTAAGTATATGGTCCTTAAAACCTAACCCACCATCGACAAATAAACCAAAAAATTTTGATAATTACTGTATGTGGTGGATCTGTTAGAAGTTTTATCTACGAAGCAAGTAGTCTATATTCCGTAAGATATCATACTGTCTGGAAACTGGAGATATCCAGGTTCTTTTTCTGTTGGTTCAAAAGAATGGAATTTTTATTCATTTCGATTCTTACTAATAAAAGGTGAATATTTTTGGATTTTTTTTTATTGGGTTTGTTGCATATTTTCCATTTTATCCAGATTTTAGCTCTTTTCTCATTATTTAAGCCCCAATTTGTCCAGTGCTGACATGGATCTCTTTCTCTTTCTCAGTTTATTTTGATCCTCAGTATTATTGTTATATCAAATTATTCCTTTAAAAAAAAGTGTCCCAATTTTTCAACCGCTTTTTGATTGGTATACCCGATTTGTAGATATTTCAATCTGGCAACCCTCGGATAAGGGCTGGCATTGATATTCATTAATAGCTTGCAGAAGTTCCTTCCCCTTGGAATTGGTTAGTCTGGAACCCCAGTAGGTATTTTTTGCATTAAAGTCACCCCCAACTATAAATCGATTTCCCAACTTTCTAAGAAAATTGAGATATTGATTTTTCTTCAATAAATGCCTTGGTGGTATATAGGCAGCAGATATGGTTAGTGTATATGTTTTGGTTTTTACACTTACTGCTGTAGCTTGAATTTCAATTGTTTTGTATTCCGTCTCTTCAATGTGAATTATGTTTTCTTTAATTATGACAGCGCTTCCTCCATGTGCTGTATTGCTAGGATGAATTGTGTGATACACTTTATATCCTTTAAATTTAATATAGGATTGATTTGTAAAATGCGTTTCTGATATGAGACAAATGTCAATCTTTTGTATATCTAGTATAACTTGCAACTCTTGCTGATGCTGCAAGAGCCCATTGGCATTCCAAGCTAAAATTCTAAGGTTACTGACCATTTTGACGATTGATGATAGCGCTATTATTGCTATTTTCCAGTTTAGTTAATCGCTCATCAAGTTTGTTTAATTTTTCCAAAATCAATTACAATATTTGTTCCATAGTGCTTTGGTTAATAGAGTTGCCACTAACAGTGGCGGGAGCTGATGCTACTGCTTGGCTGTAAGCTATAAGTCCTTGGCGCAGAGTTTTGCGGATCTGCGTTTCTTGGTTGTTGGCTGTGACCATTTGTGCTTGCTTGTGGTGTGGGAGTTGGCCTTTTCGGGTTATTCCTTAATTTTTGTATTTCCTTAGCTACAATGCACCCCCTATAGGTAGCTGGGTGTTTGTCGCCGCAGTGGACGCATTTTGGCTCAGAATCTTTTGGTTTCGAACAGTCTACAGTGAGATGTTTACCTGTACATCTCACACATCGTGGCTCTTTAGCGCAATATTTTTGAGTATGTCCATAAGATTGACATCTTTTGCATTGAGGGACTAATTTGGAAGTTTTTAGTGCTTTCATTTCCACTTGAGTTCCAAGTATTTTGGAAATTTCGAAAATTTTGTTGATGTCTTCATCATGGCTAAATGTTATCATAAACATGTTTAGTGGTTGTTTTGTTCTCCACTTAAGTTTGTTGGAGGCTTCTAGGGCCTTGAACCCTTTATTTTTAAGGTCAGCTACATTTTTTGCTGGATCACAGGAAAAGTGTAACATGTTGGCGTTGGCAATTACTCTAATTAATTGGCCTTTCTTGTTTGTTTTCGTATGAATGCCATTGAAGCTTTATTTCATTTAGCATTTTGGTGACCAGCCTGTAGCTGTCCGCATCCTGAACGTTTATTTTGATATTTTCGTTATTTAAAACTTTTATTTGGACTCCTTGTATAATATTTAACTTATCGTAAATATCATTAAAGTTATTAACGCCATTAACCATAATCGGTGGGGGTAATGGGTAATGGCACCTTTTTAGCCTTAGAGGATTCTCCAGTAGTGTCCGAGCCAGCGTTCTTTTGTGGTGGTGATAGCGAAGGCTGCTTTATAGGCAAATACTGAAACCAGTATGGGCATATGCCATTCAACTTTGGGGTTGTACTTAAGATAGTAACATACAAGTTATTCAAAGATTCCAAAATAAAGTACTAAGAAACACTGTTAATGCACCTTGGTACGTTCGAAATAGTGATACACATCGGGAACTAGGAATTGATACTGTAACAGAGACTATAAGAAAGTACGCAAAAAGCCATGAAGATAGACTACATAGGCATGTGCATGTGGAAGTGATTGAGCTCCGAGACAACACTGAGCTAGTTAGAAGACTGTGAGGGTGGGTATTATAAAACTACTTTGAGAGTTAACTTAAAGTTAACTTCTGGAATTACATGTAATTTGAAAAGTTAACTTAAAGTTAACTGTCAGAGCAGTTTTATAATACCCACCCTGAGAAGGGTGAAGCCGTTCGAGCTAGTGAACTGAAATTGTAAAACACAACAAAATAGTGCTATAAACACATCAAAATTGTGATTTACAGTTTAGGCAAAGTGAAGAAAACTGTTGAGTAAACCTCAAGAATTATAAACTTTATAGTAAATTAGGTTAAAACAAAATTGCTAATTAGTCTTACTGACTAGATTGTAATGTAATAAACACAATGTGTTTGACAAATAAAAAAAAAAAAAAACTAAAACAAACAAATTTGAAATACTTATATGTTATACTTTGGTTTGAACTTTCAAAACGTATTTTTTTTAGTATACTTTTTTCACTTATTATTGGCGTAATGGCGTGCCATGGAAATTTGGCAGGTTGACCCTCGTATAATAATGACAGTATATGTCAAATTCCAGACAGTTTTAAGTGTGGTTTACATAATTTCGTAAATGCCGCGGTAATAAAATTTTCTGGCCTATCTGGCAAATCAAATTTGACACATTTTTCAATAATGCTATATTATAAACGGTACCTAACTATTTTGCGTACCTGCAAATCTAATGACATTTTTTAAAATTCGGCATCTGTGTTCGGCATTGTCAAATTTCTTTCGTATTGAAGATGCCGAAAATAATTTCAGAAGAAAAAAAAAGGGAAATATTAAAATGTCATGGTTATTTTTAAAAAAATAAACCAGAGGCTCTCCAGGGAACAATTGAAGCCCAACTTGCAGATATATTTGAGGTAGGTATTGTTACAATAATGCTAAATGTTGTTGCAAGAATAGGCGTCCGCCAGGCTGTCAAGAATCGATGGCGAAAATACTAGAATCTAGCGAATTATTCTACTTTAATCTGGAAAATTAGATTATCGTGTGTATTCTAGATTTTACAGGAATAGATTTAGGAATATATAAGAAGGCCGGCCTTACAAATCATTGTAAGTTAGTTTCAGTTCGACTGTGATACGATTTAAATAGTGATTGTAAAGAGTTTAATTGTTGAGTTAGTTATTAAAGTAATTAGTGTCAGAGTGTATTGTTAAGTGGAATAAATTATTGCTGTGTTAATTGGACTTTGATTTTTGGAATAAACGAAACGAACGACGAACCCGAGATTTTTGTCAGCAGGCAACCCAAAGCCGCGACAGTATAAATTAAATGTAGATGTGAAGCCATTTCCTACCCAACCAACATTTTCCTTAAATTTTAGGTGGGAACCAGGATTATTCAAAGAATTTTGACTGGACAATATACAAACAAAATTCAAAAAACCTTTATAGGCCGACCGAAAAAGACAGAGACTATTATGGACCGAATGTTTAAAGAAGATTTACAACGACAAATTTGGAAATACAATTCTAAAAATGAATATTTTACATTACAAACATTACTGACAAAATTTGGAATTTAAGGGAGGGCAAACAAGTTTATATAAAATTTTAAAATCTATGGGATATAAATTTAAAGCAGTAAATGGAAGCAAAATTTTATGTGAGCAGAAACATGTGCTTGCTGCCAAAATTACATTTTTGCGGAAATACCTCCAATATAAACATTCAAACGAAAATATCAGATTCGTGTATTTAGATGAAACTTGGATCTACCAAAACGGATCTCAAGTTCGTCGATGGATACACTAATCTGATATGAAAAGCAACCCATCCAAAATTAAGTCAGAGGGGAAACGTTTTACTATTTTGCATGCGGGGAGTAGTTCTGGGTTTTTAGATGGGTGCGATTTTTTTCTAGATTCAAGAAACAATGACAGAGACTACCACAATACCATGAACGCGGACATCTTCCAAAAATGGGTCGTTGATAAACTAATTCCTGCATTGAATTTATTTGAAGAGAAATGTGTAATAATCATGGACAACGCTCCATATCATTCAGAGCAGAAGGATAAACCACCTTCATTATCTTCAAAGAAAGACAAAATGCAGGAATGGTTGGTTAAACATAACGTAGACTTCGACACAAAAATGACCAAAAAACAACTATGGGACCTTACTCAACCATTTCGGAATAGACCAAAACAATACAAAATTGACGACATTTTGAAAAGCCACGGACCCGAAGTTCTTAGATTACCTCCTTATCATTGCCAATATAATCCTATTGAAATGGCATGGGGGTTTTGTAAGAACTTCTAATAAAACTATAACTTCGCAGCCACCATCCACGGATAGGGTTGCGAGGGTATGGCGTGAGTCTCTTTCAAAATGTACCTCAGACATGTGGACGAATTTTTGTAGACATTGTGACAGACTTATTTCAGAAGACTGGACAAAATACATGGGAGACACCTTTCAAAAATATTCCTCCTTTCATTATTTCTCTTGGAGAATCCGATTCCGAATCGGATTCAGAAATATTGTCTGAATTTGAGGAGGTATCTAATTCTTCAAGTGAAATGGTGGAAGCTGAATAAGACGGACTAAAAACGGATCTGAATTTGAACTATTACTTTGACAAAACTATAAGGGGAGGGTGGATATGATCGGGACTCTGGGAGACATTGGACACGCTAATATTTCCCGCCTCTTGCGGCTTTCTGATCTATCACGCCAAGGTGCCAACAGTATCTCCAGAATGGTCAACCGGCACAGATCAGATTGTTTTTGTGAAATATTTTTTTTTTTTGAAAAAGCTTTTCATGGAAATTTTGTATTTTTGGCATTGTTGATCTAATATTTCAAAGAAGCGAGGTAAGTAGGTATTTTATTGTTTATTTTAATGTTATTTGTTTAACAATTTGTGTCAGAGTAGAAAGCAAGGTTAACCGATAAAGTTATGTTCTCACAGAACGAAAATACCAATGGCAGGTTTTGATATTTTTAAGCTAATCCGATAAAGTGCACAAGGGGAGAGGCTGCACAGGATCTCCCCTTGTTGTCCATAACTTCCCTCCAAAAAGAAAAACAGCAACAAAAACATGTGGCAACATGATGGTTAAAACATTATTATATTCCATTTCAGTTCAGCAAGAACATAACAATAAGAACAAGAAAAAGACTGACAGGAAGTTCTGACTTGATTCCATGAAACAAGCTAGTTGATGTGATTGATAATAACATGTCCTATCCAGATAGGAAAAAATGGAGTAAAGAAATCCAGTGTTGGTAACCGGGTTGAACTATGTCAGACAAGTCCAAGAAAAAGGTCTCGAAAATATTATGTTCCATCAAATTTTATAACGTCATAAGTATTTTCTATGCAGATGAAAAACACTTAAGAGAAATATCCACTGAAGTGTTCATCTATATTTTACGGTCTGAAGCCAAACGCAACAAGGCGATTCGTTTATGAATATGCTCAAACGAATTCTAGAACTCATGCAAATTTATAATTTAGATGAGGTAAAATTTAATCTTTTTTGAACCACTCTTATTGTTATTTTAAATTCTTTTTTGTAGACTGGTGTAACGACGGTACAACGAATTCCTGAAATCTTTGGAAAGAAGCCACTTCTCATGAAAGAGGTGAATTGATTACGCAAGTAGGAATAATCTCTTCCAGCGGAACAGCGTTGTCGCCAATTTGAGCATTTCCGTTTCCCCGCATACGCTATGAAGCCAAGAGAATGATGCAAGGTGTTTCGGGATGTGGTGCTCTGGGATTTGCTTGTGATATGTTAACAAGCTTGGGTTAGAGGCGCTGCACCAACAAACAAAAAAATCAGGTTCCAGATGCATTGGAATAATGCCATTTTATCGAAACATCTTCAATGAAGAAGACTTTTCCTCCTCTCACGTAATGGATCAACCGGCTCCCACCATCTATAATAATTATTCATATCCAGAGCCACAACTAATTATCCACATCAAAAAGGCAACCTAGAGCTACAACCATCAACATCAAAAAACTATCCTGCGCCATAGATGGTAGATGCATGATTGCCACTGACACTCCCGAAGACAGCGATTAGGGATATGGAGGAGGACCGAATTGAATGTAAAGATAATTTATCAGAAGATTAATTAATTTTCATCAACGACGAGAAAAATTTTGATTACAAAGAACTTCCAGAAACATTTTCTATAACGACAAAGTTTACGGTAAAAGTAGTGTCAGAAATTAGGCAGCGAAAATTATAAGAAGAGTTGATTGATATGAAGTGAACTTCTTAGAACGTCACGTTGTATCAAATAGATTCACAGTTCTTAAAGATGATTAAGCTTTGGTTCCTATTTACGACATTACTTCTTCACTTCCATCTCCCATTAATGATAGAAGAAAGAGATTTAGAGACATGATTTATTTCAATTTAGATTTGACGTAATTTGGTTTGCAGTGATGATTTTTTTATTTGTGTTTTTATTTTTTTCTATTCTTTAAATTTTCAAGAATTCCATTCAATTTAATTAGAATGTAGGAATTTATATCTTCTATCTGTTCTAGTTATTTTTCAAAATAATTACTTGGCAAAATATAATATTTTACCTTTACCTTGAAATAAACTATTTTTATTAAATGCACCATGTTTTCGCTCATGTCCAAAATCTCCCCTATTTTGCTCCAATGTCTCCCTTCTGATGGAGAGGTATTGGACTCAAGCAAGGCAACATACAAGATTATTTTAAAAGAAAAAGCTTCACAGAATTGGTTCTCTAATACATCATTTTAGTAACCTATAGTTGAGGTTATCTAACTGAAAATGTAGGCTTAAGTATATTACCACTTTCTCAAAAAATGGCCTTATGTAAAAATTGTCGAGATTTTACCCACCCTCCCATGCCTTACAACCCTTTCAAAAAGATAAGTTAGTTACAATACGATCCTGCAAGGGAATAAGATATTTGGATAGAGAGGACCAGGATAAAGAAGAATATCGTGACGGAAAAATCTCAGAACATTGTTTGATAAAAGCTCGACACAACTCTTCCAATTAAATAATTTTACTATTTGAATTTATTCAGATATTTTACACATTCTGGCAACTCGGCTTTCTGTTTCATAACCCTGAAATTTGGAAAATATTTTGTCATCAAATGTCATTATTATACGAGGGTCAACCTGTCAAATTTCCATGGCACGCCACTACGCCAATAATAAGTGAAAAGCATATATAGTATTTTTAATACCTATTTAGAAGTACCTGTCGTTCTAGTGACAAAACGTATGTGGCTTCTTGACACACAAATAAAATTAGGTTAGGAATTTCCTATTTGTAGATGAAATTGACGTCTTAGCAATCGACGTTCGTTTTTGTTAGTAATTTTTTGTTTCATCTGATTCGTGATTGATAAATAAGGATGAGGTTATTCTAAATGGGTATTAAAAATACTATAGGTAGGTACAGTGGGAATCATTGCAATTGGCACACACTCTTTTAACATCCCTTGTATTAAGTCAGAATTCTAACCAATTAATCTATTTAGTGCAGTGGTGTACGTGATATTTTAATCCCTGTCAACCCATTTTCTCTTTAAGGTTTAAAGTCAACCCCTATTTTCTGAACCTTGTGTTCAAAAATTCCAAAAAAAATATATGTTTTATGGTTATCGATATACTTTAATCCATAATTTTTTTAAGCAAATTTGACTCGCATTTTTGAGTTATATCGCAAAAACTGAACAAAAAGTAGTTTTTCATCATTTATTTCAAAACGAAGATTATTTTTATTACGACTACTATTGCAATTCTACGCGACATATATTTTTTTCAAATTTTTTAAACTTGTAGTTTTCTCGCTACTGCAAAAATAGTTGGAAATACGCCCGTAGCTACACTGTTTAGAAAAAAATCCGACGGATGAACGTTCAAAATTATTTGCGTTGGTCGAAACTACAACCCTGTTTATGTAAAACAGAATAATACTTCGAATTTCCGCCAAAAAAAGAAAAAACGTGCCATCACGCAATTTAACCAAATGAAGATTTCTATTTTTTTTTGACAGTCAAGTTAGGGCACACTATAGGGGCGACAGCATTGACATCTCGCGTTGCTGTAATAAACTATAGGCCTGACTTGAATTGAAACCTTAATTTCATGATCGTGCTATAGGACTTTCACGCTATGTTTAGGATGACGTCACATTTAGTAAATTTCTGCTGCAAATCTAACAAAACTAAAAGTACTTCTCAACGCATTTAAAGTAGAGGAATTTTAGATGTTTCTGGTTGGCAACGGCGCGCGATGTTGTATGGTTTAAATGAATATTTTCAAATAAATTACGCGTGTCGATTCATTTCGTTATTTTTAGCTGTCCGGGGTTTTGATAATTCACTATGACATTCTGGTAAATGATAAGAAAACAAATAGACATTGACAACATTGTCAGTCCTTGCTCTCTGACGTCATCCTTAATATAACGTAAAAACCTATACTGCCAGAACCTAGGACTGAGGCAACTCGAATTGTTTTACCTTGTGCTATCATTTCAATTGGCTCTTGCCTTTTCTTCATTGTCAAGCCTGGTAAACCGGTTTAACAAACCAATACCTATATTTTTCCTTTATAACAGTTTATTAAAACTATTTTATTCTATCGCGAATGGTAAACTATCATTTTATCGACTCAAAACTCGTTGTTAAAGTAACACTTTATTCGAAGTAATGAAATCGAACAATTTTTACCCACTCATTTGTCAATTTTACCCACTCATACATCAATTTTACCCACTCATACGTCAATTTTACCCACTTGTTCAAATCTTTTATAATAATTATAGTGTTTTTGACAGAAATCTGTTATGTTGCATGATTGACAACACCAGAAATGTGTCAGTTTGTTAGGTACTTTGTCAACTTGTCATAATCCATGTAAAATTTTAGCACATTTTAGCTTATGATTTTGGTAATTGTGATAAATAAAGTTGCTCAAGAATAAAATAGAATATTACACACGATGGTAAAAAAGCTTTACCTGTTCGTGGAATTAATCCACTCGCTCCTTCGTCGCTCGTGAATCAACATTTTCCACTCACAGGTAATAGTATATTATGCAATGATCATGTTGTATGCAATGATCATGTTATATACGAAACTCGCCTGCGGCTCGTTTCGTATCCTACAACATGCTCGTGTATTAATGGCCATTACATGAGAGTTGCATACACTATTTTTTCTACTTGCATTAATAAACGAAAAACATATTTATTTTATAAGAATAGTAAACTTCTCAACTGGTGACAATTGTTGACAATTTGACAATTTCAAAAATTAAAATCTAGACGTCATTCGGGCATAAATTCCGCACCCGATTTATTAATTTTTTGTTGTTTCTTCTGGTAAATACTGATAGAAAAAATCCAAAATTCCAAAGCAAGTCTGTTATTTTTATATAAACATTGTTCATGTTCAAAATACTCGATTCCAGTGGCGGAAAAATCTGTATCATAATGAAAATCTGTATCGTAATGAAGTTCATTATGAAACAGATTTTAGGCGTATTATGAAACGTCAGTAGAAAAAGCATCTTTTTACCGTCTTGTATAATTGACCGGTGCATAACGACCATTTTTTTAAAACGATTTTCTCCCGTCTGCCATTAAGGATGGTTCTTCTTTATACAATAAGAAGTGGAATGGCTGAAATTTCAAAGAGCCCCGCGTGTGACAATACAATGATATGCTAATTTGAAAATGTAATGAAAAGTGGAGATTTGGATCAATATTATCCCGTCTGCCACACATTGTGAAGGTAATTTAGACAAAAATGAGTACAAGGAAGCTAAACGGCGGAAACCGTAGGTTAGTATAAAGTGTCATATTACTAATTTCAAAATGTCGCCAAAATCGGACATTTGGTCAACGACCTCCCGTCTGCCAAATTAAATTTATGTTGCATTTACGATTTAGCCATCAATGAGGAAATGGCAGAAAATCTTGGTTGTTATAATAATATTTAACAATTTTTGAAGCTGTATCAAAATGCTGAGATGTTGAAATAATTTTCTCCCATCTGCCATTTGGAAGATGAGTTTGACATGCAAAGTAAAATCCAAGAAATGTATTCGCAGATGTATCTAAGGTATATTAACAATTGGCAGAAACAATAAAAATGTCAAAATTTTTCAAAGTTGAGATCAATTTTTTCCCGTCTGCCAGTAATTTATATTAAATTAGCTACTACTAAAAGCTTAAATTTCGACTGGCAGAAATTGCACGCTGATACAAGTTCTTATAATTGATTAACAAAATTGGAACAAAAATTGTTCATATCATGAACGTTTTCAACCCGTCTGCCGTTTGTTTCAGTGAAATGTAGTTATGAGAATATGCATATTCTCAATATGGCAGAAACCGCAATGAGCTACATACGTTGCACAATTATTGTTAAATTAACAGTTTTCTCCCGTCTGACAACCGGTTAATTAAAATTAAAGTTGCTCTCAAGACTAGGGACGGAGCCATGAGGGGGGGGGGGCAACGCCCCCCCCCAAAATTCCTCAAATATATCGTAAGTTGGAAAAACTTGGATAAAAAATTTAAAAAATTTAAAGATGGGAGAAATTGGTAGACAAAAATTTGCGCACCTTATTTGCGAGGACTAATTAAAATTAACATTAGGATAGTGTCCCGTGGCGTAATGAACTGCAAAATCACCGGACAATAGGATGACGAAATCCCAATGGTCGCAGCGATCTCATGCGTTGCACTTTGCACTGCACTAGCGCGACTAGCCTGTGGCAGTGGCACGTGGCACTCGTGGCAGTAGTGGCCGAGTGACACTAGCACTATTCACTATTCAAGAGTCAAGACCGACAGGCGACGACCGATGTAGTTATATCTAAATCTATAGAAAATTCTGTTATTTAGACGAAAATATGGAGAGTGATTTGGAAGACGTATCACATTACGTCATGTTTTGGCAAATTTCGTTACAGGAGAGACGAGTGAGTAGGAAGATATACAGGGTGGGGCATGAAAAACTTTCCACCCCGGTTTTCTAAGATGTTAGGTGATTAATCAAAAATGGCTCGGATACGTCAATTTTTATTTTTTGGGGGACACATTCCATTGGTATTTTCACCCTCTACCTGTCAACCCCTAAGCAGAGGTGACAGGTACTTTCAAAAACTTGATTTGATAGCTATTTTTATTAGGATTATATCCCCAAAGTTTCGAGTTGCCTATATTTACCCTGTCGGAATGGCGGCTTGTCGAAGTTAGGAGAAATGCTTTTTTTCGAGTAGGTATCTAAACTGTTTAGTTTTTATCAAATAATAACAAAACAACAGATTTTAAGGGTACCTACCTATCCATAGTAATTGAATAATATTGGTATTTAATTTGAATATTGTCATTTAACAGTTCAGTTTAAAATGATTCATGTTGTTTTGTTATTATGAGGTAAAAGCCACACAATTTTGACAAGCCACCATTTCGAAAGGGTAAACTTGAAACTTTGGGAATATTATCTTGATAAAAATAGCTATCAAATGACGTATTACTCGACCCTGCTTTCTATTTGAAATGTGTACCCAAACAATAAAAAGCGACGTGTCCGAGCGATTTTTGATGAGAAAACCTGGGTGGGAAGTTTTTCGTGCCCCACCCTGTATAACGTAGACTGTAGACTGTAGACTGTAGAGAGACGAAGAAAGCGAGCCAGTGACAATGACTTTTGAACATTTTGCACACAGAACCTTCCGCGATTTTCGAAATAATTAGTTGCTTTATTACTTTATTAGATCGAGGATACCCTACAGAGCAAAAATACACGAAACAAACATCTTTATAAACATTTTAAAAAAAATTACAGAAGTTAGAAGATCCATTTTTGAAAATTCTTGAGAATAATATATAATATAAAAGCAATGATATAAAAAAAACGGGGACCTTAAGGGCACAAGTGTATTTATAAAATATCTTCGAAATGGGCCTATCTATACACCCTGTATATTTTTTTTTATGTTTTAATAAAGTTAGGAAAATTAAGAATGTCGCCCCGCCCCCCCCCCCAATCAGAGGCCTTCGCTACGTCCCTGCTCAAGACACCAGAATAATAAAAAAATGTATCTTTAGAAAAAAAAAATGTTTTATTCATCAACATTATCAAAAACAGCATCTTCATAATTATCATCAGCATCATCATTATCATTTTCATTGTCATCTATCCCTTCGGAGTTACTTCCATCACAACTGATGTCACCTTTTCCATTATCATCAGTATTGCCGTCATCCAAATCTGATAAATCGCCAAAATCTTCGTTTTCATTAATTTCTTCTTCACTTTCATCTTCATCAGGAAAACCTTTATGTGTGATAGGCATTGAAAAAAAATTATAACTTGTATGTGAGATTTCAAACATTTGTACAGGGTCTGTTCCTCATAATTAATGCGGCTCCTACAACTTAAACAAAAGAATATACAAAAAAAAGTTAAATACCAAAGTTGTAGGTTTTTATCTCTATTATGTTTTGCACATGTCAAAATGGGCAAATGACAGGTGCCAACTGTCATAGTAACAGCACTTGCATTTCTTTAAATAGAACACCCTGTATATTTTTAGCTAGAATGATAGATTTTTTTCTTCTGATTTCGAATGTACCATATATGTTGATATTTGGTTCAGCTGCTTTTGCGCTATTTCATTTTAAAATTGCATTGAGCAAGCCTCATCATTGATATTAGAAACCGGGAGCAGACCTAATTTAGGGTAATGTAAATGCATGTTTAAACTTGAATAGTGTAAAAACAGCTGAACCAAATATCAATATATATGGTATATTTGAAATCAAAAGAAAAAAATCTATTATCGTAGCTAAAAATATACAGGGTGTTCCATTTTAAAAAAAATGCAAGTGCTGTCATTATGACAGTTGGCACCTGTCATTTGCCTATTTTGACAAATACGAAAGAAAATAGAGATAAAACCCTACAACTTTTGTATTTAACTTTTCTGTATTTTCTTTAAGCTGTAGGAGCCGCATTAATTATAAGGAACAGACCCTGTACATAAGCAGTCATTTTGCTTTTTGATAGGTATTAAGTTGTTCTGATAGTAACTCTACTCAATTAAGTTGGCAGACGGGAGAAAATTGCAATTTAATAACCATATGTGCAACGTATGTAATTTATTGCGGTTTCTGCCATATTGAAAATATGCATATTCTCATAACTACATTTCACTTAACCAAATGGCAGACGGGTTAAAAACGTTCATCATATGAACAATTTTTGTCGTTATTTTGTTCATTGTTTATTAGGACTTGTACCAGTCTGCAATTTCTGCCAGTCAAAACTTAAGCTTTTGGTAGCAACTTATTTAATATAAATTAATGGCAGACGGGAAATAATTGATCTCAAATTTGAAAATTTTTGACATTTTGAAAAATTAAAAATAAATATCTGTACCACTTCAATTTTTCTGCCAATGCAAAGGTACATTATTTATCTAAAATCCATTGTAACAAAACATGTTTTAGGCGGGAGAAAATTGTTTCAACATCTCAGCATTTTGATACAACTTAAAAAATTGTAAAAAATTATTATACCAACCGAGATTTTCTGCCATTTACTTATTGATGTATCACATTGTGAATGAAACATAAATTTAATTTGGCAGACGGAAGGTCGTTGATCCACATGTCCGATTTTGGCGACATTTTGAAATTAGTAATATGACACTTTATACTAACCTAGGGTTTCCGCCGTTTAGCTTCCTTGTACTCATTTTTGTTTAAATTACCTTCACAATGTGTGGCAGACGGGATAATTTTGATTCAAATCTCCACTTTTCATTACATTTTCAAATTAGCATATCATTGTATTATCACAAGCGGGGCTCTTTGAAATTTCAGCCATTCCACTTCTTATTGCATAAAGAATAACCACCCTTAATGGCAGACGGGAGAAAATCGTTTCAAAAAAATGGTCGTTATGCACCGGTCTATAATAAATAACTAATGTTCACCACTGATTTATCAATCTGACAAGATTTTGACATTACCTGTGTGTCAAAGAAGTGAACTTTTGACATATTACGGGGGATGTTTATAAAATGTGTGCCAATTGCAATGATTCTCACTGTACCTTCAATATGATAAGTCCATATCATTCGAAATTTAAAAAGTCGAGATCCTAGAGAGTTGATTTTGGTTACTCAAGGTTAAAATAATATGAAAAATGGTGTTGATGAACATACGGGAAAATTCCTAGTAAAACTCCATCTCGGTGTAATACACATTTTCCATTTATGTCTGAGGTAAAACTTTGTACAAACATTGAAGTGGCATTTTGAGACTTGCTTCCTAGGTTTACCATTTTTGATTTTTAAGTAAATAGAAATATATTTAAATATTTTTAAACAGCGAATAATAATTTTTATTAACAATCATACATGTAATGTTGACTTTACTGACTTTTAAAAAGGTTGAAAATGTCACTTTTTTAACTTTTACTTTCGGCCCACGGGTCGAAAGTTTACTTTCCTCCTACGAGTCGAAAGTTTACTTTCGTCCCGTGGGCCGCAAGTAAATTAAATTGTTAAGCCGCGTATCGATTTCGCGAGGCAGGCTCGCGCGGCAAAAAACCTTCATTTGCCGCGCGAGCCACTTGAGACACGAACTTTGTTAATGCGCGGCTGCCGCTCGCGGCATGCGATTCAGATGTTCGTTTAGTTTTCGCGAAGCAACCATGGAAGTTTCACGTGCACCGTGCACGAGCAGCCTGCCGCAAAACGTCATTTTGCCGCGCCATCCAACTCGAATAACGACACAAGCGTCTCAACTTGGTGCGAGCATTCCCTTTGTCGCGCTCCAAAAACCGACAAAAATTGGTTCGCACCGCGGCGTGTTCGAGCACGGGTTGGTTCGCGCGGCAAGTAGTATCCATTGAGCGCGGCTGCCGCGCGTGCCAATGTTCGACAGTTTGCCGCGGGTAATAGATACGCAGCTTTAGTTATTGTATTTTTTTTTAGTTTTAATTCAAATAAAAATTTAGAAATTCGAATGATCTATATGTATAAAAATCAATGTTTCTATGTTTGCGCCTTATGCGCTCCTACACCACTTATCCGATTACGATGAAACTTTGGTAGGTTGTTATGGCCATCCCAAGGAAGGTTTGTGGATAGGTTACGCATCTCGGAAAAATAAATTTATTTTGAATTAATTATTAATTTAATTATAAACAAACTCATTCACATTAGATAACAACATAAACCAATTTTTTTTTTGACAACGTGCAATAACGTTGCCACATTTTATTTATTTAGGCTTGCGCATTCAACCGACGTAATCATTATCATTAGCTGTTTTTCTCCGTCTCTCTACGTTATATCTTTCTACCTATCGTGTAACGAAATTTCCCAAAACGTGACGCGTCTTTCAAATCACTCTCCATTCTTGTCTAATTATCAGATCACCGCCTAAGAAGTTTTCACTTCAAAATAAATCATACCCATCGAGTTTTATTGAAAATTTTTCGACAGTTCTTACAGCCAGTTAAGTTTTGTTATTTATTGTCATGTGACATAAATCACCCAATCATGTCAAAATTATATTGAAAATAGCCATAGGGTTGGTTTCACTCCATGACATTGTCTCGGACATTGCTGTCAAAAAAATTTCTATCCGATGCTCAAAAATTCTATAACAACTTTCTCAAGCATGTTGCTTATAGAAAACAGATCTCCGCTGACGCGTCGGTCTGTTTTCAAGCAACAAGCTTTCGAAATCTGTTATAATTTTTTTTTCTCCAAACGTCAAAAAAACGTCACTTTGTTAACCCCTGTCAACATGTCAGAAATTTAATTTCTATGCTGGTAGGCAAATCCAGCAGGTAAACACCTGTCGAGGTGGTAGAAATTTAATTTCTATGCTGCTTGGCAACCCCAGCGGCAGCAAAAGTACTTTTAGTGCCGCTCGTACTTTTACTGCCGCTCAACCATTCAGTTACCCCCCGAGCTTACCCCATTCGTTTGGAGAAAAAATAGCGTGTTGCATACGGAGTAGAAGCAGTATTGCAAGCCTCACTACGTTCGACTCGCAAACCTACTGCTTCAGCACAAAAAAGTAAAGCTTCTACTCCTAATACAACAATATACTATTTCGGACAATTATCAATGTCCTTGGGCTATTACTACTGAAAATAAACCTCAAAAACAAATAAAACCATCAAACCCATATCTTTATTAAATTTCAAGCAAATTAAAATAAATTATGTACTATTGGAAAGAACATTAAATTCTCTATAAATCCGTGCAAACTTGAGTTTGATAGCTCACGTAGTTTTTGAGCATTTAAACCTTAAAGTTGACTTTTAGTGCAAATTTTGTCAAAAACTTCAAACTCAATTTGCTCAAAAATTATAAATCTGGGAATATTGTAAATTACAGGCCATTTACAGCTTAATGAAAGCTACAAATTCAATGTAATTTGCTCAACGATTACCGAACAATTGAGGTTAGAATATTTTGAAATTAGAATTCAAAGGGGGTACCCTTTACCAATGGATAGAGTGGGACAAAATAATAAAAAACAATCCTGACATCAATTCCAAATGGCCATTTTAAGCAGAAACAAAATTAAAAAGGAAATTCTATTTTTGGCTCTGGAAAGTTTTTAAAATCTTGGCTCCTTGCATCAAATTTTTTTATTGCTGATTTCGATAGTCCATGAAAAATAAGTCAACACGTGTTTTTTCTTTTGCTTCTTAGTCAAAAATTGACGGAGATACAACACTATGAAATCTGCCTATGACGTCACTTATCTAATAAATAAGTGACGTTGCACATGCTCAGTATATCTATACCGGGTGTTTTCTAAAACCCGCTCACCCCTATAACTTTTTTATTTTTTCAAATAAACAAATGAAACGTGGTGTATTTATTTATGACCCGGATGTGCATTATTTGACGTATTCAATTTTTTACTGACCGGAAGTGACCCAACTTACTTATTTTAAATGAGACGCCAGGTAAATTTTTCCTCATTTCAATGAAAACTACATTACGAGTACAATGACACCTCATTTGTCACTTTTTGACATTTCACCTCCAAATTATTTAAATTTTTACTTTTTAATCTAGAGCGCCATGAATAAGTTAAAATGCCTAATTTTGCTCCTAGAAACATGGGAAAATTTGTTTTGAGCTTATTTTGAATGTTATATCCTCTAAAGGCTCATTTAAAGTTAGTAGCAGCGCATTTTTGGAATTATATCAATTTTTTCAAATGGAAAGGGTATGGCTCATTAGCATATTTCGAGAGAGCATTTTCTAACAAACAATTCAGTACCACAGAATCGCTAGTTTATTCAAATATTGAACTAAAATTTTCCAAAAATATTTAGAATGCTAGAAAAATTCTTAATTTGAGTGATGAACTAGCGATTGTGTGGTACTGAATTGCTCGTTAGAAAACGCTCTTTTGGAACATGCTCATGAGCCATACCCTTTCCATTTGAAAAAACTGATATAATTCTAAAAATGCGCTTCTACTATCTTTAAATGAGAGGATAGTAGAGGATATAAAATACAAAATAAGATCAAAACAAATTTTCCCATGTTCCTAGGAGCAAAATTAAGCATTTTGACTTATTCATGATCCTCTAGATTTAAAAGTAAAAATATAAATAATTTGGTGATGAAATGTCAAAAAGTGACAAATGAGGTGTCATTGTACTCGTAATGTAGTTTTCTATTAAAATGAGGAAAAATATACCTAGCGTCTCATTTAAAATAAGAAAGTTAGGGTCACTTCCGGTCAAACCGGAAGTGATAGTAAAAAATTAAATACGTCAAATACTGCACATCCGGGTCATAAATAAACACACCAAATTTCATTTGTTTATCTGGAAAAATAAAAATTTATAGGGGTGAGCGGGTTTTGAAAAACACCCGGTATATACAAAACTTAATATTTGGATAACTTCCGGAATAATCATATTTGGGCGAAATAAAAAAAAAAGTAACGATTTTTTTTCGATTTCCTACAGTTTGCAATAAACAATAATCAATTTAATTTTCCATGCAAGCACCCTATTGCCTATATCTTTGTTATATTTAAGCAAATTATATATCATCAGAACGAGCATTAAATTCTCTATAAATCTGTGTAAAATTGAGTTTGAGTACTCGGAAAATTTCGTCGTAATTCTTTCGCAGTATGACATAATTTTACCGGAATCCCACGTAATTTCACTATAATTCTAAATAATTTCACAAGAATTTTTTAAAGTTGCATGAAAATTTAATGTAATTTTTTGGAATTTTACCAGAATAACTTGGAATTCCGGGAGAATTTCCGAAAAATAGATGGAATTTCATTAGAATTTTTTTCGAAACTCCACATAATTTTACCGGAATTTCACTGAACTTCCAAATAATTTCACAAGAATTATTTAAAATTTCATTAGAATTTTATGTAATTTTCACAGGAATTTTCTAGAATTCCAGGAAAATTAATGGAATTTCATCGGAATTCCACTTAATTCCACTGAAATCCCAAATAATTTCACAAGATTTTTGATATTTGAGTAAGTTGTTAGTGACTTATTACTTATTAGTTATTTCGAATTTCAATAATTATTATTAATTGATTATTAAAAATTTGCTTGAATTTTGAAGTATAAGGTAAAATTCAGCGGGAAAAATTCTTTTTTTTGTAAATTTAAAAAAAAATTGTACACCAGAATTCCATATAAATTCTCTAGAATTCTACAAAAAATCCAACTAATTTCAGGGAAATATTCTGTAATTGCAAGAAATTTCACAGGAATTCCTCGGAAATTCACAGGAATTTTGAATAAAATCATATTTTTTTTTTGGAATTTCACGAGAATAATTTAAAATTTCGGAGAAATTACTTGGAACTCCAGGAAAATTATTGGAATTTCATCTGAATTTTACCGAAATTCCACAGAAATTCATAGACATTTTTGTTTGGAGTTCTACGTCGTATCCCTGGAATTTTAATAAATTTTACTGGAATTTTATTTGATAGATTTTTACTAAATTCCGCATAATTTCAGTAGAAGTTTGCATAGTTTTATAGAATATTGCATATTTTCTATAGAATTCCGCAGAAATTCTTTGGATTTTTGCATAGTTTCTATGAAATTTCAACTCATTTTTATGGAATTCTATACGACTTAAATCCATATAATTTTTATGGAATTTTGATTTTTCGTAAATTCAACGCTTTTTTGGAATAGGCCTCTTGCACGTATTTTAATTTTTATCTGAAAACTTCTTAAATACCTTCTTAAACACAATAAATAACCCTCCATAATATTTTTTTCCAAAAAAAACTTCTAATTACCCAATTTATTAATTAACAAACTTCGGCCGCACTTTTCTAATTTGACGTCATAGGAAAAAGCTACGCCATTAATTGTGACGTCACGAGGTATGAACCGAGACGGCTGGCCTTAGCCGCCATACGTTTTATTATTATATTATATATACTCCTGGACAAAATTATCGCACCACTGCTTATGGTGCTTATGTGCAGTGGTGGTGCGATAATTTTGTCCAGGAGTATATTTAAATTAAATTTTTAATCCAACACAACTTTACAAATCTCAATATGTACTTACATCAAAATGGTCTTCACATAGGTAAACATGACTTTGTAATGAGATATCTTTAGGCTGCCATCTCATGGCTTCTAGCCATATTTTTCATTGTTTTTCTTCCATAGGTAGCTTTATAAAAGTTTTTCCAGGAGTGGAAATTGTTGTACTTCTACATCCTGGCACAATACAATACCGATAAACCATTGCAACTCAAAAATAATTTAAAACTTCGTCAAAAAATGTAAGGTTCATAAGAATCATGAGAACGTTAAAACAAAATAATACCTCGTGACGTCACTGACAGCTGAAATATCAAGGCTACGTTTTTAGCGGGAAATTAGCCAGTTTGAATTTTAATTATTTATTACGACCTTAATATTCCACGTATTTTGAAAACATTTTGGAGGGATACTATTTGAGTCTAATTAATCATTTTCATACAATAAAAAAAATATCTGCAAGGACCCTATTCTATGTCGTTTTCCAATTTAATTTCACTAGAACTCCGCATAATTTTAATGGGATTTGGCATAATTTCAATGGAATTCCTCCTAGTTTCTACGGGATTTCGCATAATTTTTATGGAATTTTGCATAATTTTTATGGATTTCCACATAATTTCTATGGGTTTTTATGTAATTTAATTGAAACAACGATTTTTTTTGGAATTCTATGTCATTTTCTCAGAATTCCATTTAATTTCATTGAATTTTCGCATAATTTTTATAGAATGTTGAATAATTTCTATAGAATTTCATGTAATTTTTCTAAAATTAATTATTTTTTCTTTGGAATTCCACGTCATTACTCCTTTAATTTCACTTGAATTCCGCATAATTTTGATGGAATTTAGCATACCTATTTGAAACTCTATGTAATTTCAATGAAATTTCACGTAAATTTTGAGGAATTCCGCATAATCTCTATGGAATTTTGCCAAAATTTAATTTTTTTTTTTTTTGGAATTTTGTCGTCATTTCTCAGATATATCCTATTCACAATCTGATGTCCACAGGTACAGGTAAATTTATCATCTTTTCCTATCAAATAGCATTGAAAGGTGATACATTTTACCTGTACCTGTGGACATCGGATTGTGAATGGATAATAGGTACCTACTTATTTTATTGAAATTAAATGGAATTCCATGTCATACCAGGAAATTCCAAAAGAAATTATAATATACTAGCTGACCCGGCGAACTTCGTACCTCCTCTGAATTATTAAATACCTATTAAATGTTGTGTTAACGTATCTATTAACTGAATTAAATTCAGTTTTTTTCGATAGTGAATTTGGCTTTGGTCGAAGAAAATTAATTTTTACTCTCTGGATCAGAAGTCACCTAAAATTAAAATTTTACATCATCCCTTTTTAGGCATCTTGTGGGCATTATTCTTATAAAGTGTACCACCAAATAAATAAACTCAGGCACAGGAATGTTCAAAAAATGTAAAGAAAACAAAAAAAATCTCCAGTGCAGCCGTCTGTTTCATTTTATCTGCACTGCATGCACTGCAATACTCCATCTGTTCTACTGTATCTGCACTATTCTATCTGATCTACTCTTTCTGCACCACTTTATCTGATCGGAATAGTGGAATAGTTCTGTTCAGAATAGCTCCAGTTCTTTAGCAGTATTCTGTTCTACTGTATCTGCAATGAAATTACCGCGCAACGGCGAGCTTCGTTCTAGGTACCTGTCATATATGGCGCCGTATACAAAATGGTTGTGGCGGACTCATAACCTGGCTCTCTGCCACTCGACACCAGCCGGACGGAGCACTCCGAACAGTCGGCACGGAACACGGCTGTCAAGGGATGCCTAAGAGGAGAAACGGAACTTAGCCACAGAACGTCAATGGTCAAGCGTCAAGAAATGGACAGGTAGACCAGTTCGCGCTCTTTCGGAATGAACGAACCAACAACAAAATAAAATACACAATTAAAACATTGTCATTCTATTTATTTTTGGACATTTTTACTGTGAAGAACAATTAAAAATAAAGTGCTTTCCTCAAATTGTTTTTGTGCAAAGTGTGTGACAATAAAATCCACATGGTTTGCAATGAAAATGTGACGGTAAACTTGGTATCGGTTATAAGAGATGGCGCCATATGCGGGCTTAGTGAGTTTTTTTCATAAATAAGTAAAATAGATAATTTTTTTTTTTTTGGATTTTTTCGATTTATTATCCTAGGATGGACAAAGACAAACCCAATAAAGCAAAAATCATAAAAATCAGTCCAGCCGTTCTCGAGTTATAAGCGCTCAAATACCAACACAACTGTGTTTTATATACAGGGTGGTCCTTCGGGAATGACATCGATTGCTTATGGGAAAACTGTGAAAGGTAAAAATTTGAAAATTTGGCAACATAGCAATGTCGATGGGGGACATCCAGGTAAAATATTTTCAAGATGGCGGCATTTCCGGTCATACCGGAAGTTGATACCAACTCGGTTATTTTAAATAGAACACCCCATATATTAATGTATTTTTGGATTCTACATAAAATTCTGAGCAGATTTCATGTAATATACCCTATACCTAAGTTCAACTGTTTTGGAAATATTGACAGTTGAAAATTGACTTTTTTGCAACTTTGACAGGCTGTAAAACCTGAACAATTAATTTTAGAGGAAACCCGATTGACATTCCTATCTTAGATTTTTATAAACTATCATTTGACATCAACTTTGAATTAAATCCATGATTAAAAATTTCAGTTAAATTTAATCTCCGTTTAAGTTCAAAGTTGGTGTCAAATGATAGTTTATCAAAATCTAAGATAGGAATGTGAAATCGGTTTTTCCTCTAAAATTAACCAATTAGGTTTTACAGCTTGTCAAAGTTGCAAAAAGTCAATTTTCAACTGTCAATATTTCCAAAACAGTTGAACTTAGGTATAGGGTATATTACATGAAATCTGCTCAGAATTTTATGTAGAATCCAAAAATACATTAATATATGGGGGTGTTCTATTTAAAATAACCGAGTTGGTATCAACTTCCGGTATGACCGGAAATGCCGCCATCTTGAAAATATTTTACCTGGATGTCCCCCATCGACATTGCTATGTTGCCAAATTTTCAAATTTTTACCTTTCACAGTTTTCCCATAAGCAATCGATGTCATTCCCGGAGGACCACCCGGTATATAGATTTTCGCATAATTTCTATCAAATTTCACATAATTCTAATATAATTACAATATAATTTCGCATAATTTCTTTAACATTTCTCATAATTTAAATCTAATTAGTTAAATTTAAGTTAAATTAGTTCGTTATATTTAGTCATTTAAATATCAGCCGCCGTGCTATCAAATTGTTTTCTCTCGACATCATTATAATAAACTTTTTCGCGTCTAATTCATTTGTTTCATTTTTTTTGCTCTTATTTAACGTCGGCAGTTACTAAAAACCAGAGCTGAGCAAAGCACTCGAAAAAAGTGCTTGGAGCACTAAGCACCAAGCCCTTAGGAAAAGGAATTGCCAGCATCAAGCACCAAGCACTTTATAAATTCTTAGTGCTTGCAATTACCAATTACTAAGGAAAGTAATTGCACAATTCAATTACCAAGCACCAAGCACTACTTTGCCAATTGCTTCTAATTTATTTCTAAAATAAAGATATTGCTGAATTGGGTTCTGGGGAGAAAGCACAATGTATCATCGAATATTACCATTATAAAGATAAACAGCTGTATGCAACATCCTCTTTTAACTTAAAAGCGCTTTTTAAAATTGGTCACTTTCAAAAATGTGTATTCTAAACCATATAGTGTATAGTGTTAGTGAATAGTGTTGCATATTGCATATTGCCTTTGCCATCAAGGTGCGAGAATAACTCAACTATAAAGCTGGCTTTCCACGGCCCGTGCTATCGCAAGCCGGGCCGCGCTTACACGGGCTAACGCTTCATGGAAAGGGCGGTGCGGCTCGGCTTGCGATATCACGGGCCGTGGGAAACCACCTTCACAACACACAACACAAATGTTTCCTTATTGCCGACACTGAGACGGCCTTCAACCAGCCAATCACATTAAAGTTTATGCTGCGTTAAGTTGTTACCAAGGACTTGATTTTTAGTGCTTGCAAGCCTTTAGAGTGCTTGCAAGCTCTTTTGAGTGCTTGCAAGCCTTAAATGAGAAAATCAATTACCAATTACCAAGCACTTTTTATAGAGGGCTTCGATTACCAATTACCGAGCACTGTATTTTAAAAGTGCTTGCAAGCACTGTGCTCGAAGCACTATTGTGCTTGAAGCACTTTTTCAAGCACATTCAAGGCAATTACTGCCCAGCTCTGCTAATAACTATGTCGGACGGTGACGCGTCAGCTTCTGCTTCTCCGACATGTATATAATTTTCCTAGTTGAGGAGTTAATGAAAAAATCAACAAAAGCTATTAGGTATCTAAAAATTAGTAGTTTTATCGGCACCACAAGGATAGTAATATGTAAGATGTATGGTCCTGACAGTCGGTCCGATCCATGGGTCCGATTTACGACCGCTGACGCAAGCAGCACCAGGGCTACACAATAGGGCCCCTCTCACAATGGATGCGGATACGCGCGAATTATAAAAACACGCGCGAAACCGTCCGAATTTGTGATTATGCGTCTATCTGCATTGAGTTCGCACAGTGACTGCAATAAAGAGGTGCGAACAACTAGATGCATAGAAATAGTTAAAATGTCTGGTCGTAATTTATACTTGCTAGAAAATACTTTACTGAGAAGAAGAATCATCCATAAAAAAAGGAAGGTATGGGTGAAAAAGAAAGGACTTCTGTGAAATACGATGGTGATAATTTGGTTTTCGCTGAACCTATAAATATTTCCGCTCTCGTACTAAATCAATTAGCTTTTCAGTGTTTATTTTTTTTCAGTTTTTCTCCAAGAGGAATCGTGTAAGAAAACTGCGAACAAACGCAAGTATCCCAACCAAACAGGATCTGTTCGCAAGTCGCAAATGTACGCATGTATACGCGCGAATCAATCTGCAGCTACTGTGAGCGCTTGCATTCAAAACAAGTAGCTTAGATCGTTCGCGGGAAGACGTGCGTTTACGCGCGTTCTACAATTCGTATGTCTACGCTTCCACTGTGAAAGAATCCTAGGGCTTCTCATAAAAACGCTATTCCGATTGACTCGATCACCAGCATTTTTGTTTTTCATCTTTCTTTAATGAATGCGATTAAAAAAAGACAGTTTACATCAGTTGGTGATCGGGTTCATCGGAACACCAAAATAGTTATTTATACACCTAGGTCAAAAAGTACAGCTTTAACGCCCGCAGCGTGTGTAACAACCTGAGGCGTCAGCCGAGGGCTGTTTAAACGCTGAGGGCGTTAAAGCTCTTTTTGACCGAGGTGCATACAAGATTTTATGCACGATGAGCATGCTTTCATTTCGTTTTTTAAAAAAATATATATTTTTTTATTTCGAAATGACATTATTCAAAAATATTTTGACACATAAATTTTCATATTTATTGCGTCTGAGCATTCAACAAAGTAGCATGCGACGTGCGACTTACTGGCCATATATTTCTGAAGGTTCTAAAATAAGTTGCATGCTTTTTGCTTCCTAGCAGCAAGTCGCACGTCGCATGCTACTTTGGTGTGAATGCTCACTTAGTTTTTGTCAAATTTAGATCAAGAAAGCAGTTGTTGACAAAAGTATCACGTAACTATTATAGCAACCCACACTGAAAAAAAAAGGTACACAAATATAACGAAAAAGTTCATTAAGCCAGTGAATCTCGTCATTAATATTGAGCCGGTGAACGAATTTGTTAATATTATGAAAAGCTGTTCGTTAAATAGACGAAAAAAGGTTCATTGATTTAACGGTCGAATTCATTGTCGCAGAGTAAGGATTCTATCATTTCGACGTATGGAATTCGTTGCCTGAGTGAAATAGATTCTTCAATATAATGTACAAATAGCATTGGTTTAATGAATCGAATTTTCAATTCAATGTATGCGGTTTCATTGGCTTAACGTATGAATGCAGCATCCTAGGCTCAGTTGCATGAACAAGAATATTCATATTATGGGTTCGATTCAAGTTAACCCGAGCTGAATTGTGATTTAACCCTCAAATTTATTAGGCATGTTGAATCATCATCATCATCGTAGGCAATCACTCGATACCGAGTATGATTATCTTCTATTCTATTCTTCGTCGATTGTGCGTGTTTTTATGGCTAAACCAATTCTGGAGCCGCACACTTTTCCACAGTCTTGGCCCACCCAGTCTCTGTGTCTCTTCTTCTGATCTCTCGCTCCTTCCTGCGTTCTCTCTTTTCGGTCTCGTGTCTGCGTCGCAGTTCTTCAGAAGTTTGTGGTCCATCGTTGACTACTCGACTCCACGAGGGCCTATCATTTGTCCTCGACTCTCAGTTCTTAATATCGATGTGGCACTTTGCCAAAATTTCCTTTAGAACATCTTTGTAGCGTTTTTGTTAACCTCCTGGATTCCGTTTTCCATCTTTCAGCTGACTGTAGAAAATCTGTCGAGGAAGACGTGTTTCGGGCATGCGAACGAGGTGACCTGTCAAGCGAATTTAGTGCTTGATGATAAGTGCTTCCAAGTTAGTTGGGTTGGCCCCCTCTAAAACACTAATGTTCGTTCGTCGGTCTGGCCATTTAATCCGAAAGATCCTTCTTAGGCGGTGGTCTGATATTTGGACGACAATGGAGAGTGATTTGGAAGACGCGCCACGTTTTGGCAAATTTCGTTACACGAGAGAGAAAAAAACAATTACGTAGAGGAACGGAGAAAGATAGCCAATGACAATGACAGCCGACGAACGATTGACGCACAAACCAAGAACTAAACTATTACTGTCAAGCGCCCCCTTTTGTGTGGTATTTCCTTCGTCTTTACCACGATCCACATGCGTTAAAGTTTTGTACTTTAAATGGGAGTAAGGAGGTGGCGAAAATTGTCTGGGCACACAGGCACTGGAGAACAAAGTGAGGTTATAGGGATGCGCAAAATTTTGAAAACATCGATGTTGACATCAAATGATACATCGAATATGCACAATCGATGTTGTAAAAACATCGGCTTGAAAATATCCATGTTTCTAAACATCGATGTTTTTAAAAATATGGTAAGAAAAAATTAAACTGTTAATAAATAGAATATCATTTTTACTTAACCTACTTATGTATTTTTAATATAATATACATATACGTAATAAATACACGATTTATAATGAAGAAAAAGTACATTTGAAAGCAAACAATAACAAGAACTAAGCACTAGGGAGTAAATCTAGTAAGATACTTGACTTAAATGATATAAATACGAGTAACAATCCTATTTGAATCACAATTATTATCCAAGAACAGTAATTTTGACTATTTTTTTTTCCTTTTCCTCATAATTCTCGTGTTGTGTCGAAGTTTGTCCTGCATTTGAAAATAGTCTCTCATATGGAACCGAAGCTGCTACAACGCTCAAGTATTTTGAAGCTATCTTTGATAGTCGCAGATATACACTCTTTATTTCTTCCCAATGTTCAACAAATAGATTTTCATCAAATTTTGCTAAGGAACTGAAAGTACTGGTGTAGTATTTAGAAGAAAACATCGAAAAAACATCGCAAAAAAATATCGATGTTCTCTAATAATATCGAATAAAAAAACATCGATATAAACATCGAACATCGAAATAAGAAAATCGATGTTTTTGAAACATCGATACATCGTGCGCATCTCCCTAGGTTAGGTTAACACCAGTCTTGTTTAAATCAACTGTTAAAATGACCGATTGGAAGGTTGAATTTTTTGATTGGCTCTTAAATAGTGGAGTAATGAGACCAAGATATATTCACTGGTTGAAAACAATTGAGGAAAGAAAAAGAATATATTCACTGTATAAGTAATTATTCACTTTAATTAATAGAAAATGGATGTATATTACGTATATTATTCACTACTTATAAAAAAAAGTTATTAATTAATGAATCAGATCAATTAATGAAATTAGATTAGATTTAGAAATGATCAAAAATGCATTTTCTCGAAAAGAAACGATTTTTAATCATAAATACCAAAGTCTACTTTACCGCATACTATGCAGTCCACTTTACCGCATACTTTGCAGTCCACTTTACCGCATATTTACCGCATACTATGCGGTAAAGTGCTACTTTCCATTTGCAAATAAGTGCGGTAAAGTGCACTTTACCGCACGCTCGTGGGTAAAAATATATTAAACCCGAGAAAAAACCAACAAAATGCCCTTTAAATTGCCGAAACAAACAAATACATCAATAATTGAGAAAAAGCTATTTGCTTTTATAGTTGCTCCATTTGATAAATATACTTCCAGCTTTAACAAAATTGAGACAGAAGTTTTAATAAAGACATGATGGATTAATGAAAAAATCATGCTGTTTCTGGAAGAAACTGCGTTTTCAGAATCGCATATGAATTTTTCGGTTTATTTTTGTTGTCAACTAAAACTAGACACTCCGTCACACTCCCTGGTTGATTGTTTTTAGAGACGTTATTTTTAAATGTTGATTAGGTATACCTACAAAATGATATAGTCTCGGTACCTACTTATGTTAAACATTTGCCCAGCATCACTTCACATTATTTATGAAAGAATAATAAATTGATAAATTACTTATGAATTATTCATAGTTAATTTGAGAAGCGAATTGGATAAATACTATTTTATTATCGTGTGATAATTAGTATTTTATTACAAACCTGGAGATAGTTTTTTGAGAGCCATCAAACTTTTTCCAGAAAATAATATAATTAGATTTTTCCAACATAGGTATAAATAGTAGGGTAGGTAAATAACCATATCTATTTATATTTCTTGGAATTTCCTCATTTATTTTTTTTTTTTCGTATTATTGTTACGTAGAACAAAAAACCTACTTTGGTATTGAAATTTACAGATTCAAAAGCTGCTTTTTATTGCATAATCCAGACAATAGTAAATCAGAAATTGCTATCAATCAAGATAATACCTACTATGTAGAAGAATAAAAAATTACGTTTTTCTTGTTACCTAAATATATGTATTTTGGTTGGAATTTTTATATGTAGGTACCAGGTATAGAATTTATAAAGAATTTGATTTGTATAATATACCAGTATATAGGATTCCACTATTATTATAATCTATAATAGATAGGTACCCTTCTATTAAACCATCAATCATCGATCCCAAGATTCGTAGGTATTACCTATCATCATTAGGAATAGCAAACGTGTTTTTTGATCCTTTGTAATTTTTATTTATAAAATTTAAAAACAATATAGTGGGTATAAAAGGTATACTTACAATTCCACTATCACTAGTATAATACCCTTTCATCGAAGCATTTACCCCAAGATGTAAATTCATACTACCATCATAAGGGATGGTGATTCTACCAAAAACATTTCCATCTGGTTTAGTGAAGTACTCAAATACATCTGGACAAGGGCTAGAAGGCACTACAGGATTACCTTCAAGTTGCACTAAAAATTTACCTGAAGCACTTGATGAAAAAAATACTATAATCACACACGTAAGAATAATAATTGTCATTTTTTTGTTTGTTTGTGCAACTAACTAAATTTAAATTAATTCGAATAATTATTTGTTATTTGTTTATGTTGACTGACATTGACTATGGTCGAATTTGATTTGCAATAACTTGAAAAGCGTAAGGAGTCTATTTATATGAGATCTGGTTTTACCGGCGTATTTTTCATCAGTAGCGTGCGTTTGAACTGTAATCGCTTTTAAATTGTTTATACTTATAATTTTTTTCTTTTGTTTTGCAAACTTTTCAGGGCAAAAGTAAGAGGATTTGCCCACAATTTTGAAGATAAGTAGAGGTATTCAATAACTTTTTAGTCTATCCTATATGTGGACCTGTTAATATTTTGACTGATAAACACCAGTATTTCGTATACTTTCCACACAAAAAGTCGCAAAAAAGCTCATCTTTCAACGCTCATATCTCAAAGACCGTAATACCTACAAGATTTCGTCCCATTTAAAGGGTGTTAAGAATTAAATCCTCTACAACAAAAACGGGCAAAATCCATAGAGCCCAAAAATCCCATATTAGGTGTGCGTTATCCTTTATTTTAAATTAAATCCCAGAAAAATCTTTCAACAACTTCTGGAATTTCTAGAATATCTTCATGAAAATCTCTTGAATCTCAAAAATTCTACAAATTCCTAGTAGTTCAGGGTGTTCCAATTTGGACTTTGGACACCTTTAATTGGAAACGTCATGTTTACTATAAGCGCTAAATTCAACTAAAACCCTTCATTTTGAATATTAAATCTTGTTTTTTCCTAAAGGTAAAAGTCAAAATGACATTATGTTGGCAATACAATGTAAAATTATCAATGCTTTCAAATTTTTTATATAAAAAAGGCTTGTGTTGCCAACATAGTTACTGGCATTTACGGTTTTTGAGAAAATCGAGTTTTAAGTTTTTGACTAAATTTCGAGTAAAACACCTTTGAGGCTCAATTCTGCGAAAAGAATTTGAGTTATGAAACTCAATCTAGCACTAATTTATAGAGAATTTATTGCTCTTTCCAACCATATATGATTTTTTTTGAATTGCGCAAATTTTAATGGAGGTATTGACAATTGCTCCTAACTTTAATGGGATTCAAAAAAAATTTAAGCTTAAAAATTGAGATTTTCTTTTTAATTTTTCTCTGTATTGGAATCATGTTGGAATGATGTTAGATTTCTTTTCGACTAATTTGAACTCGCTTAGGATTGTAGCCCTTTATGAGAGCTAATTATATTTTCGATTCAGAAACTTGTATTTTAAAAAACATTTATTTTATTGATTAAAATACAGAGGTGACAAAAGAAAATATTCGGATCAAATTGCTACAGGCTAAAGCCAGAAAACAAATGAACGTTCCTTATGGGACTGCATCGGCTTAAATAATCATTTAATGCCGACATAGCAATTTGATGTTTACTTTACAACAATGTATTTAAAAAGTCCTAGAGGAAAGGGGTAAGCACATTAAAGCATATAAAAAATAGATAATTGATTATAAATCAGCATGGCAATTGGTTAATATAACTCCTCCCTCCTTAAGATGTTGCAAACGTGGATTGTTGTGAATTCAAATCAGACAATTCAATTTGCACATTTGCACAACCTTTTTCTGAAGTTTTAAACTTCCTAAAACAGATAAATAAGAGTGTTCAAAAGACAATTCTTTTAGATTATGAACTCTTATCTGTTTCGTCGTCTTGAAGGCTTCTTCTAAGTCTTCTTGGTTGATTTCTTGAAGTTCCAATGTTGTTGCGTTCTCTGGAAGTTCAGGGATGTCTATTCTTGGAATCTTCAGTTGAAAATTGAAGTTCTCGCTGGTTTTTGAAAATGTTTGATTTTGTATTTTCACAAAGCATTTTTCAAACGAAACTAGCGTTGGATTTGTTATTATTTCCATATGGTTTGTCTTGTCACATTGAATAACTATAGTCAGACTTTTCTTAGGGATGACTAATAGTTGTCCATTCGGGAGTTGTCTCACGGTTGGTTTTTCATATTTCACTTTAGTGAAAGGACATTGTTGTGGTAGGTCAGTAATCAGGTCGTAGACACATGATTCTTCTTGCTTCGGCTCTTCTTGGTTACAAAGGTACACACTTTCGACTTTCGGGCATTCCCATAAAGTATTGTAGTAGATGTCCGTAGTAAGTAATAGGTAACGGTACTTATTCCTAATGGTAAGTTCTTGGATAGGAATTGGATAGATTTTATACAATATAAAGGGCTTGGGATCAATCATTGGTGTGTGTATAACAAATATAATTAACTCATTTTGTATTTTTACTTGAGTTTTCATTGTCTCGTAATACTTGATTTTATTATCAAAAGGTATTTGCTGACTTTTGGGTATATTTGCTAATATTTGATTTAATTCATTATGCTGTAAAATAGTATAATGCATTATTCCCAATTGTGCAAAATTTATTGCTAATTGCACATGATCAATAAGATTCCTTATTTTATTACTTTGAATATTAATATTGTTCAATTTTAGATTAAAAGTTAACATTGAGTGGAAATTTTGGTTTTCCAAGGAAATATTTTGTAATTTTCCTGTGATAACCTTTTGGTTAGATTCAATAGTTAAAAATTGATCGTGAAATGTTTTTGTAACTTGTTTCAATACTTGAGCTTGTGTTTTTAGATCTTCATTGAGAGTTTTTTGATTATCATTAAGCGTCTGGATATAAGAATCATATCTTGCGCCGTCTTCAGCATCTAAGGTTCCGTAGAGCCATTTTTATGCTGTGCCCATGAAATTTAATAGACCTCTTTTATTACGTTTTCGGTCTTGATAGGTTCTGATTACTTGTTTCATAATCTTAATTTGAGAATGACTGTTTTCAATATTTGTTTGAAACAGTGCAACAAATTGGTTTGACCATGTTGTTTTGTTAAGAGTGTCAGATAATTTCATTAAGGTAATTTCCAGTTTATGGATACTTTGTATGATAATTGTCGTGTTTATGTGATAATAAGCCGTGTTATGTTGAGTTGTTACGTAAGTAGTTCCTAAAGAGATTGGTAAAATAGGATTTTCTACCGTCATCAATGTATACGCTTGGGTGACTCCAACGAGAGTTAGGAATAAAAGATTCATCTCGGAGTACCTGAAATAAATTATTGTCGTTTAACATTTTTTCTGCGATTGACAAGAAATGTCAGCATTTTCGACCAGTTGACAGGTCGCAAAACTCAATATTCTGGTATTTCAATCAGGTTTCAATAGTTGCTAAGGAATCAATGAATAACAATACGGGAAACACTTTTCCGGCCTAGGCCGGGAAAGTGATTCTCGTACTGCTGAATAATTGGAGCCTGAAGACAAACATTTAACAGGAATTTAACCGATCGCAGAAAAAATAGTATGTGTATATCGGTGAAAAAGCACATTCTCCTCTCCACCTAAATACATAATATACTATTGTTTAGCAAAGCGATTCTGTGTTTTGCTATCAATGCTATCATAACGCGGACTTATCTTGTTCGTTCGATTGGACTATTCGAGTTCGGGTTTCTTGGACTTGTGTAATGAAACTCAATTTTGTATAATGTACAAAGATCTGTCATTATAGCATTTTTGAACTCTGCTCCATTATCTGATGTGATTTTTTGAGGTATTCCATGATCACTAAAATATTTCAATAACTGTGATGATATCTCAACAGCTGTTTTCGTATTTACAGGAGAGGCTTGACCAAATTTTGAAAAGCTATCAATAATGGTCAGAAATTTCTGGTTATTGATTATATACGTGTCAATATAAATATGTTCAAAAGGTTTCATACCAATGGGTGTTGGTTTGAAAATGATTTTGTATGGTTGACGTTCATACTTGGTTTTATTGCATATCTCGCATACTTTGACATAATTCTGTACGATATTGGGCCAATAGAATCTTTTCTTTAAGGCTGCAATATTTTCAGTGATTCCTCTATGAGAGGTTTTAGTCTCGTGATATTGCTGAATTTTCTCTTGTTGAAGATCAACTTCTGTGATGTCTTCTAATAAAGAGTTCGAGATGTACAAAGTAAATGAATTCGAATTAAACGATTCTTGTAATGCTCGTATCACAATAGGTTCTAAGGATTTATTTAGGAAATGAAGGCAATAAATACCAGGTGGCATGTATTCCTTTACTAAATTAGTAATTTGTGATGTTGTTAGATTATTTGGTAAGAAGAATATTTTTTTTTTATTACCAAATAGTTTGATTATCTCTTTTCTAATTGTGTTATTATTGGAATATCGAAATACAATTTGATCTCCAAATATATTTACATGTTTCTTAGTATATAGAGCTCCTAATATTGGATTTTCCATAGACGTATTGTTTGGTCTTTTTCAGACAGGGCTGAAATTGTTGAAGAACGATTAGTTGGTGTTATTGGTCTGTTACTTTTTTGAGTTTTCGAAGATTTAGGAGAATCTCCTTTGGGAATTTCTTTTTTCTCTTTTCTTGGAGGTATTATTAGTTTTGATAATATCTTTATTTTGGGTTTTACTTTCTTAGGTTCCTCTTCAGGTTCTTTTTCTGATGCTGTCTTTGTTGATTGAGATGATTCAGACATTGTTATCTCTTTTTCTTTAGCTATCTCGCTTTGTTTAGGAAGATATACTTTAGAATCTGTAAAGTATTTTGTTATGATTTCATCATTACATAATGGTGTCATTAAGCATTAATCCTAATTTTTTATGAAATTCTTCATCTGAAGATGTTAATCTGGCATCTGGATCTGATTTTTGAATGGCATGAAGTTGTATTGCAGGAATTCTTGATAGTGCGTCTGCATTCATGTTTAATGTTCCTTTTTTGTATTTGATCTCATAATCAAATTCAGATAGTTTTAGTCGCCATCTGACTAGTTTAGAACTTGGTTCTTTAATATTAAATAGCCATTGTAGAGGTTTGTGATCAGACAGGATTGTGAATTTTCTACCAAAAAGAAAAGGTCGAAAATATTTTGTTGCCCATACGATTGCTAAAAGTTCTTTTTCAATCGTCGAATAATTACATTCAGCTGGGTTTAATGTTCTTGATGCGTATGCAATGGGAAGATCAGCTCCGACAGGACCTTGAGATAAAACGGCTCCAATTGCATAGTTTGATGCATCGGTTGTCAATAAGAAAGTTTTCTTAAAGTCAGGATGTTGTAGTATTGGGTCATTTATTAATACATTTTTACAAGTTTCAAAGCTATTAAGAAATTCTGCATTGTGTATTATTTTTTTGTCTTTTTTCAAACAAGATGTCATTGGTTTGGTCAATTTGGCAAAATTCTTTATGAATTTTCGGTAATAACCTACTAATCCTAAAAATTATTTTATTTCCTTCACCGTCTTTGGTATTGGGTATTTTTTTATTGCCATTATCTTTTTGGGATTCGGTTTTATTCCATTTGGTGTAATTACATGTCCTAAGAATTCGACTGTCTTGTGTAGAAATTCTGATTTGTCTAATTGTATTTTTAAATTAAACTTCTCGAGTCTCTCAAATACCTTCTTTAAATTTTTTACGTGTTCATGAAGTGAAGTGGAAAAAATTATTATATCATCCATGTATACTAGACATATTCTATTCTGTAATCCTAGTAATACATTATCCATCACTCTCTGGAATGTCGCGGGGGCGTTTTTCAAACCAAAGGGCATTCTGTTAAATTCGTAATGGCCATTTTCAACATTAAATGCTGTTTTGGGTATCGAATTTTCATGCATCTCGACTTGATGTAAGCCAGAGGCTAGATCTAGTCTCGTAAAATAATTACTACGACCAACTCGGTCTAATATATCCGTAATATTAGGTAATGGATATCTATCATCAATAGTTTTTTCGTTAATCTTTCGATAATCAACGACCATTCTTCATTTTTGTATGCCTGCGGCATCTTCTTTCTTAGGTACTATCCACACAGGGGATGACCAAGGGCTACAGGATGGTCTGATTATGTTATCTCCTAACATTTTCTTTATTTGAGAATTTACTTCTTATTTATGCACATGTGGGTATCTATACGTTTTCGTGTGCACTGGTATTTCATCCGTTGTTTTAATCTCATGTTTGACTTGATTGGTAAATGTCAATTTTTCATTTGGCTTGTGGAAAATTTTAGGAAAAGATTTAATTACGTGTTTTAAAGCATCAAATTCCTCTGAGTTTAAATGATTAATACGCAACGACTTAATGGGGTCATTTGCATATTCAGCATTTTCTAATAAAGTCATTTGCTCTATATTAAATATCTCCAGCGCCGCAACTAGAACCCTCGGCGCCCAAGGCAATTCCAAATTTTGGCGCCCCTCCACCGCGGAAATATTGGCAGAAATTTTTCAAATTTGTATGTACGGTACATGTGAACAAAAACAAAACAAACTGCACTGCCAGTGCAGCACTGGCTCTCCACGAGCCTTTCTAGCTCATGCCAAAAAATGCGCACTGAGTGCATACATCATAATTGTACTGGATTTCAAATGGAAAATAAAAACTGATAATGTGCAGTCAAATGGAATGTAAAAACTGCACTGAGTACACCTCTGTGCAACAAATGGAAAACGCCATTATTTTATCGCGAACAGTTTTGGAACGAGTTCTCCAGACTGTCTTTTTTAGGTACGATTTGTTAGGACAGTGCGCGACGCAAAACCAGAGATCGCAAAACTCACAACGTAAACGTCGGCAGAATCTGTTCAGCCAATGACATTTGTTCAGCACGACGTACACCAGTTCTCTGACGTGTACGTCGCGGTCACCTGCGCAAAACCAACAAACCTGTCTATATCATTACATTCGCTTGATTATAGCAGACGTGCGCGGCGTTCAACAGAATGTGAGTTGTGCGTCGCGAATGCCCTAACAAACTGTACCTTAAAGCCGGAGTCTCATGCATACGATTTTCGACGAAAGATGTGTGATTTTTCGGCCTAATACGTAAACGAATGTTAGTGTCAATCCTGAAGTTCTTGCTAAAATCCCAGTACCGCTAGAACTGGTTCAGAAACGGTTTCGAACCGATTCTGGTTGATCCGCGAATCCAGAACCGTAACTAAAAGTTCGGAATTTTGTGATCCACGAACGCCATTACTTGGACTGCGCATGTGAAATAGTTTCGAACCAGTTCAGAATCCTTACTGCGAACGAAGCTATTGTAGAAGTGAAAGCTGTTTACGGAAACTAAGATCGGGTTAACCCGATCGCCAGCAGACGTATTTTGTCTTTTTTCAATCTTATTCATTAAGGAAAGATAGAAAACATTCAGCTACTGATCGGGTTAACCCGGATATAGTTTCCGTAAACGGCTAAATAGAAAAGAGTTGAAAGAGATAATGCATGCAGCATGCAGAGGGCGCCCACGTCGCCCACAATGCTCTTGCTCAGTTTGGTCGGATCAAAGCTCGACTCGAAGCTAATCTCTGGCTAACGAATGTTGGGCGTTACGTCATCGATACTTGAATTTATCACAGACATTGCAATTTGCTGCTGCCTTTTGCACGCGCACTGTGTTTAACTTAATTTATATGATTACTATCGATATTCGTATTGTTGATGGTTAGCAAAGAGAGATATAACAAAAGCAAAATAAATTTCCGTCCTACGACAAATGACGCGTAAAACCGTTGCATTTTTGGATTGTAAAATATGGATGGATTAAATTAGGCGCCTTCGGCGCCCCGATGCTGCGGCGCCCTAGGCGGGTGCCTAGTTCGCCACCCCCTAGTTGCGGCCCTGAATATCTCAAACTGTTCGTCAGCGTACGGTAAACTTATTTCCGCTAAGTTGTTTATGTTATATGGGACAATAATAGGCTTATTCATTAAGTTATGTACTTCTAGAGCTACTGTCTCGTTTATAACTGTAGCTATTGTCGATGGTATATAATATGTTTCATTTTTTATCGGTGGTGTAAGTATTTCAATGCCATCAGCTATATTTGTATTGAAATAACATACTTGAATTGAGTTGCTTGGAATCTCAAAATTTTGATTTTCGAAATCTGTTCTATATTGGAACGGAATTGTTGTTTTATTATTAGAAAGAAACATATTAGAAAAATCTATATTTAGATTATTTTCTTGTAATGCTTTGATTCCAATAATTCCATCAAAATAGTCATGGAAATTATACATTATCATTTCAATGTTATTTTGAATATTATATTCTTGTAAAATTGTCATATTGATTTTTCCATACGTTTTTCTTGTACCCATGCAAGTAGTTAGCTTGTTTCTTGAATTAATTATAGAAATTGAAAAATATTCTTCTGCGATTGAGGGTCTTATTAAAGAGGCATGACTTCCTGTGTCAATTAATAATTTACACGGTAGATAGTCTATTTGAATAAAAGGCAGTTGGTTGATTTGATAAGCATTTAAAGTTAATGCTGACTCATTGCATCCAAGGCTTGTAACTGAAAATTTTCGTCTTCAGTTGCGACTTGATTTTCTTCAAAATTTGTCTCTTCATAATAGTTTTGATTTTCAGAACATTCGTCATTTTCGAAATTTTCATCAGGTTCAGGCAATTCGATTTCAAAGATATTATTAATTTCTTCGATTGTATATTTAGAAGGGTATTAATGTTGATTTTGTGCTCTTGGTTGCACTGAAACACCGGACATAGGTGTGGGTTTCGAAAATTGTTGATTAGTGTTTTTTCGAAAGACATTGTTGTAGTTTTTGCCAAAAGTTCCTGAACTAATAGGAAATTTTGTTTGTACATAGTCCTTTTTAGGTTGTATATTAATAGGTTGGGATGGAAACTGTGGTTTCTGTGGTACATACGATGTTTTTTGTGTATATTGAGGTGTTTGTTGAGTATAGGTTTGTTGTGAACGAAATTGCGTATTTTTATTTATGAAATTTGAAAAATTTTGATTTTGATTTTGATTAGTAGAATGAGTAAGTCCTCTACTAAATTTCATGTGGTTTTCAGCTAGTTAATCATTTAACACAAATTTGTTAGCTGCATCCAACGTTTGTGGATTTTGAACCATTAAAATTGTTCTTAATTCGGTTGGCGAATTAGTGACTAAATTTTGAATAGCAATAATTTCGTTTTGTTCAATTAAGACATTTGCAACTACCGTTGAATTTGGGTCGCACATGATTTTAGATGTAATTCTTTGAACTAAACCTTTTAGTTTATCCAAATACTCAATAATAGTTTCTTTATTAGTTTTAGTGGTATACATAAGCTCTTGTACCAAATTCTGTCTAGAATATTGATCACCATACTTAATTCTTAACGCTTCTCTTATATCGGTCCATGTTTGTAAATCAGGACGTGCCATAAGAAAATTTCCTGCGTCATTTATTAATTTTGATTTTATGGCGGTAACCACATACTCTTTTTGAGCATTTTCACCAGTATAGTAAGTTTGATAAAATTCATTGATGTTTCTTATGAAATATTCTAAATATTGGCTTTCGCCACTGAAAGGTTTGATTAGTTGAACAATTGATTTTAAATTTTCACTCATTGTTACGGTTAGTCTTTGATTTTGGTTGTTACTTCTCGAATTAGAATTGTAAAGATGAGTTATATTAAATTGAGTCAAAAGATTCTCGATTTCTTCTTCAGAATCTGACATATATATTTCTTTGAATTGTTAAAAGAAATTATTTTGAAAATTTAAAAAAATTCAAAATTAAAAAGTTTTATTTTTGTTTTAAAATTAAAATTATAATTAATTATTCAGTCATATGCGTTGCTTTTTCTTAAAAATTAAAAGTTTTTGTGGGTTTGTAAATTCTTAGTTACTTTTTATTTTTTGATTTCAGTCTTTTCAGCAAACCTTTTTGGAAGTGCAAAAGAACAAAAATCTGAATTTAAGTCTTCTCAGTAAATCAAAAATTAGAAATTACAAAAGATCAAAAATCCAAAACTCTTAACTATGGAACACCAATAATTACAAAATGTATAAAGAGAAAGGTTGTACTTACTAGGCAAAGCTAATAACAGTAGTCTTTCTTCACACGTTGTTTCTTGTTATTCATTTTACTCATTTAACCAATTCGAAGTGGACAGTATCTGGAACGTTTAATAGCAGCACTGATAATCCAAATTTCACTTTTCCGAAGAATTCACTTTTTCGAACTTTCTTCAGTCTTTTGAAATTTTCGCGATGGATTACGACTGTTACAACTCCCGAAACTTAAGCACTCTGAGCATCCGAACGACTGCGCCAATTATATTTTCGATTCAGAAACTTGTATTTTAAAAAACATTTATTTTATTGATTAAAATACAGAGGTGACAAAAGAAAATATTCGGATCAAATTGCTACAGGCTAAAGCCAGAAAACAAATGAACGTTCCTTATGGGACTGCATCGGCTTAAATAATCATTTAATGCCGACATAGCAATTTGATGTTTACTTTACAACAATGTATTTAAAAAGTCCTAGAGGAAAGGGGTAAGCACGTTAAAGCATATAAAAAATAGATAATTGATTATAAATCAGCATGGCAATTGGTTAATATAACTAGCTTTGAAAGGGTACTTAGTTGAAGTCGCTAGCATTTACAGTTTTTGAGAAAATCGAGTTTGAATTTTTGACTAAATTTCTACTAAAATCCAACTTTGAGGCTCAATTGCTCTAAAAGTATTAACGTTATCCAACTCAATGTAGCACTAATTTATAGCAAATTTGATGCTCTTTCTAACCATATATAATTTATTTTGATTTGTTCAAAATTTAATGGAAGTATTGGCAATTGCTCCTAACCTTGTCAGAATTTTTTTAAAAATTAGATCTGAAAATTAAGATTTTTCTTTTTGATTTTTTTTTCCCTTCTGAAATCGAGATTTGGAAATGAAGTTAGAGTTTTTTTCGACTAATTTAGATCCGCTCTATCGATTGAAAAAGTCAAAATTCAAAAAATTTGAGAAATAAATATTTCGATTTTTTCAAAGGGTTAAACCCCTTTGAATCTTAATTTCAAAATTTTTAAACTCAATTTTTTCGAAACCCGTCAAAGATTTTGGATCATTTTTTTCAGGATTCTACCCCTTGCTAAGAGCTTTGAAATAGTACTTAGTTGAAGTCGCTGGCATTTAAAAGTTTTTAAGAAAATCGAGTTTGAAGTTTTTGACTAAATTTCGAGTAAAACAACTTTGAGGCTCAATTGTGCGAAAAGTATTTTTGAGTTATGAAACTCAATCTAACACTGATTTATGGAGAATTTAATGCTCTTTCCAACCATATATAATTTATTTTGATTTGCGCAAATTTTAATGAAGGTATTGGCAATTGCTCCTAACTTTGATGGGATTCAAAAAAAATTTAAACTTAAAAATTGAGATTTTCTTTTTAATTTTTTCCTGTGTTGAAATCAAGATTTTGTAATGATGTTAGAGTTTTTTCGACTAATTTAGACCCGCTCTATCGATTGGAAAAGTCAAAATTCAATAAATATAATTTTTCAAAGGGTTACCCCTTTAGATTTTTATTTTAAAATATTTGATCTTGGATATCCTAAAATCTATTAAAGTTTTGAATTAAAATGTTCAGGAAATGTAACTCTTGACAAGGGCTTTAAAAATGGTATTTAGTTAAAATCGCTAGCTCTTATGGTTTTCGAGAAAATTGAGTTTGAAATTTTTGATGAAATTTGGACTTAAAGTTTATTTTGAGATCCAATTGCCCAGAAAGTATTCGAGTTATCAGAACCAATTTAGCATCAGCATGGATTTATGGATAATTTAATGCTCTTTTCAACCATATATAATTTGTTTTGATTTGTTAAAATTTCTTTGAAGATATTGGCCATTATTCCTAATCTTGTCAAGATTTGAAAAAATTTCCAAAACGAAAATTGAGATTTTTTAGCTTTTTGAAATCGCCATTTTGAAAGTGATGTTAGAATTTTTTTCGATTAATTTAAACCCGCTGAATCAATTGGAAAAGTCAAAATTTCGAAAATATGAAAAATAAAAATTTCGAGTTTTCGATTGGTTTGACTAAAACCCCCGCCACTGGTCAAACAAAATACATGTTGCCAACTTGAAAAATAACCGGCCAATAGCAACAAGAGCCTGGAATAAACAGAAATTGAAATATAAAAACGGAAACATATATAAATATATCAAAAGAACAAATACAAATTTATATAAAAATCAAAGGACCTCACACACCACATATTTGATTTTCTGTCAAACAAATGAAATTTGTATGTTAATGAATTAAAATTTTAATACATTACGAGGGATGTTTATAAAGTATTGATAAAAATATTCAAAATTGATGAAATTTCAAAATCACCAGAAATTGCCATTTTTCAAAAAGTTTTTCACCAATCACCAGACTTTTCATAAAATCACCAGATCTGGTGAAATTTCACCAGACCTGGCATCACTGTTTCTGTGTGAAGGTCACCTATCATGAATATGATGCGATCCTCGCAATACTTGTCAGAAAACTTCCATTGCAGTTGCTGCACAATAGCATATACTGGTTGGTCATATGTAATCACGGGAGCTTGATTCCCATTTAATTTTGCTGTAGCCATTATTATGATATCCATCATATGTCGTACCATTGCTGGCATCGCAATTTCGTTATTTAGAAGCGGAAGCGATGACGCATTACACTTTATATTTCTAAAACCAGGTTCATTTTGTGCATGAAAAGCAGCGAAAGATATTCTATGCATATGCTCTATTCCTTGTATGTCTTCAATATGCAATCTCTCCAGGGCTTAGTTAAGCCAAGGTCCAAGGATTTGAGACTTTCCTAGGAGTGAAGGCAGGATCATGGTCAGTGTACTGTGGATTGACAGTTGGCAAAGGAGGGTCACTTCTAACTTTACCAGTTGCAGGAAGAGTAGAAGTATAATATTCAGGGAGGCCATTGACAATTTGATTGTTCCACTGCTGGATACGATCGCTGTTATCGTCAATCTCCATAACTGTGAGGATGCTGAATAATCGTAACACTTGAACCATGGTACGAAGTAACGGCAGTAGAAGAAAATTGATTGTGGTCAATGTTGTCTATTGCTGATGTTACAAATACAGTGGGACACAACTTTGGCGGGGGTAGGGGGAACACCATCTTCCGTATATTTTTTACACAATACATTTGTTCGTAACTGTGGCTGATATTTCTTGCACTCGATTATCTCAACAATCAAACCCAGACGACACAGTTTACAACAGCGGTTTTAGAGAAGACCCAGGGGAGGGTAATGCAATATTTTTAACTCATACATATACACACATAATTCCCTTGATACATAAATAACTATTAGTTTTCTCATACTCTTTTTCTTTCTTGGACTCCTGTACCGTGTACCATTCCTTGTTAAAATAAATAATCAAGGCATTATGACTGATTTTCAAAGATTGAAAAGTTTCTTGACCAATTTGCTTTTTTTTACCATAAACGTATGGTAAAAATATAATATAAAAAACATGAGGGTCGTTTCTAAAATAAAAATGTCACCGAATTCAAATCACACATAAAACAAACACATTTCTATAATGTTTCTAATTTGTCCTAAGACTAATAATTATATTATGAGCTTATTAATGGTCAACACCTGCTTCAAAATAGCAATAAATGTCAATATATTTCAAATACCCTGTGGTGCCAATAAGTCTGTTGGGAGCCGCTGACTACAAACGACCCTAATTTGAATATTTTACGTGCTTGCTGCTTCCTATTTCAGTAAAAATAATTTCAGTGCCAAAAAAAAAATCAATGACATGACCACAAAAAATAAACCCAAGTATTTACCGTTTAATGGCGTCATAAAAGAACCACTTTCATGTGAATCTGTGACGTAATTGCACGTTGCAATGAACAAGATTTTTGTACTTTTTAGGTTCCTTCGCCGCTCAAGAGATTCAGTTTTCTGTTGGTAGGTACCAACAACCATCATCATAAATATTTTATTTTTTAATAATTTTTTTCATTCCATTCAAATATTATGCAAATGATTTTACGCCAATTGATTTAAATAATTAACAGATTGCCAAATGGTCAGCTATAAATTAAACTTTTCTTTTATCACATCTGGTAAAAAAAATTCTTTATCAACCTATTTTAGTAACATTATTTATAATCATTTATTTTTATTTTTGGACGATGATTTCTTTGGAAATAATAATTAATTTGCATTAATCTAATTTCAATAACGGAAAAACCTATTAAATGGTTAATAGGGATTTAATTTGTGGGAATTCAAATTGTAAGTGATCAAATAGGTAACTCTTTTGTTTCTGCAAAGTATGGCATAATTGGTTTATTGAACAATCAGTGTCCAGTGGAGTACCCATAGTCAAACAAATAGTGAAAAAATTGATTTTGAAATGAAAAATTGAAACATCGTCGCCATCTTTCAAACAAATTTAATAAAAAGTTTGTATTAGCGGCTACGGCCAATCGAATGACTGACGATTTTTGTTCAGTCTTTTTGGTTTTTTTGCAACCATAGCGCACCGATGATCGCCATATTGGATTTAAACGTCGTTGAACTGTTGAACAGAACATTAAAGTAGCTTTTTAACCACGTATAACATGCCTGCCTATCTTTGCATGGCGGCAAATGTAAATTTATAAAAAAAAAAGTTTTTCACTTAGTTGGCTGAGAAATATAGGTAAATGCCGTTATTGTGTTTGTTGTCATAGCTATGTTAATGTAACTATGTGTCAAAACTGGCTGTTATCTGTTGAAAGTTTTATAGTTATTAATGATACTAGTTCGATATGAACACCATAATAAAAAGCGTGTAACACACAAGCCTCATTAATACAGTTCATATCGAAAATTTAATCTACGATCGTCCAAATAGATTCGATTTCCCTTGAAATAGCAAAAACTTTTAATTAAATCAAAATTCACAATTTAGCAGGTGCCCGTACTAGTCGGGAACGTGCTTGTTGATTTTTAGAATTTTGACTTTGGCAGGTTCAATATTGTAGTCCATTTTTGTGCCATATTATACAGGGTGTCCGTTTAAAGTGATACCACTATTGCTATCTCGAAACGGTAAAAGATACGAGGACGGTTAAATTAGAAAAAAGTTGCCTTTTTTGATGCTCATTCAAAATTCGTTTTACAGTGTTGCCAAATTCCTTTTAGTTTAGGAAATACAGGCTGATTTCTAAAAAACGCCTAAAACTATTTCATCAATTATTTCGAAAACTATTGATTTTCGGGACACAATTCCAATGCTCTGATATTGGACTTAAAATTATTTTAGTAAATGCGAATTTTCAATCATAGAAAACTTTGAAGATAACCAAATTCCTTCAGAATTTGAACCAATTATAAAGAACCTAAAAAACACTAATATTAAAGAAATTAATCTTCTAGGCTGCCCTTTTTCTCCCGCCGAAACTGAAAAAGTTTTAAATACAAAAATTGAAATTTTCAAAAAAATTTCAGAAAAACTCATCAAGATAAATTCACATATTGCTTACTATCTTCTAAAACACTCATTTTCGCTTCCGAGAATTACATATCTTCTGCGCTGTGCTCCTTGCAAAAATTTGATTTAAAGTCTTCTTTAGAATCTATTACAAATTGCACTTTAAATTACAATGCTTGGGCCCTTTCTAGTTTACCAGTGAAGTTGGGGGGCTTAGGCATTCGAGATACTTCTTCGTTGAGTTTTTCGGCTTTTTTGGGGTGTTTGACCAATGTTTCTCCTGTATTACCTCATATCCTTCCAAATCAAATTTTGTCTTCTACAGATTCGGCAAAGAATGAGGCAAATAATCAATTCAAAATAATCACAAATATTTCGGACTTTACTAAATTTAAATGTCAAAAAGATTTTGATTTCGAATTTTGTAAACTTTCAATTGCTAAAATCATTTCAAATTCTAATAGTGGTGTTGAAAAAGCTAGGATTATTGCTTTGCAGGAAGAGGATAGTGGTGCTTGGTTGAATGCTTTACCCTCTTCGAATCTCGGTAATTTGTTAGATGGCGCGACGTTCAAAATTTCAGTTGCTCTTCGCGTTGGTCAACCTGTGTGCATGCCACACATCTGCACTTGCAACAACCAAGTTGATAAATTTGGGCTTCATGCCCTGTGTTGCAAAAAAAGTGCAGGTCGGGTGACCCGTCACAGGTTGATCAATGATATAATAAAGCGCTCGTTAGCATCAGCAGATATTCCTTCCATACTAGAGCCACCTGGTATATGTAGAAGTGATGACAAACGTGTGGATGGAATGTCTCTGTTGCCTTGGAAGAGTGGTAAAGCATTACTTTGGGATACCACATGCCGAGATACTTTGTGTCAAACTTACGTATCAAAGACATCGATTAAGGCTGGTGAAGCAGCAAGAATTGGTGAATCCCAAAAAATGCTCAAATATAAAGAACTGCAGGACCGAGGTTTTCTTTTTGTTCCTTTTGCTGTGGAAACTTTCGGACCTTGGGGTAATGAAGCTAAAAGATTAATTAAACAAATTTGTCAGAAAATAAATCATAAAAAGGCATTTAGCTTCATTACCCAAAAAAATAGTCTAGCAGTACAAAGGGGAAATGCAGCGTCAGTGCTTGGGACCCTTCGAGTAGGATCTGGTTTGGAGATTTTTTTTTATATTTGATGTTTTGTTTTTATATTTTATATTTTGTTATTTTATATTTAGTATTTTTCTTTTTTTATAGTTGTATTGCATCTTGTATAATAATTAATCTATTAATGCTTGTAAATACATATCTATTAAATTTCAATTTGAAAGTTATATAATTTTTATCGCTTTACAACATGGCATCTTCAAATTTCAAATTCGACGTTTCTTGATCGAGCTAACATCATTAACTTCATTTTTTCAAATACGGACCTGGATTTTTTATGTCATTTTTAGAAAGCGCACTTTATTCTTCTTTCAACGATATACCTCTTAGGTATGATTGGCCGACGTTTCTGCTCGAAAAAGTGATCATCAGTGATTTTTACCAAAATTTTACCTTGATTAGGCCCTGGAATTCGTCATTTATAACAAAGACAAGTGCTATTTTCCTTCATTATTTAGAACAAAAGTAACGAAATAATTTTGAATGAACACTTAAAATTATCTAATTGTGTGTAATTACGTACATACATATTATTGTAATTTCACAAATTCAGGTAGGCATCAGTGATATGGAATATAAATAAATTTCATCAAAGAATGCCTTGAAAAAAAATAGATTGACAGCTGTGCAACACGTCAAACATTTCTTTATTATTTATTCATTTTATAATAATTGTTAAATGAATAAGAGTACAGTGATTTTCATTATGGAGTTTACGAAAATACCAAAGACATTAGTAGAATTCAAAGAGAGGATAAGGGCTGCATGTGCTAGGATAAATAATAGTTATGTAAACTTTATTTCACGAGGGTTCATACTTTTGACATAATTTGCCTTTTTTTTTAACAAACGGATTTTTTTTTTTTTTTTTTACGGATATGCGCACTCGCAAGGAAATGTCCTATCACGCTCGAGAAGCGGCAAGTGCGCGGAAATGTCGGTGTATGTTGGTCTTGAAACGGTTCAGGTTGTAACCTGCAGGGAAAACCGTCGCAGGGAGTTTATTCCACAGCGATGCTGTTCTCCAGAGATATGAATTCTGATATAATGAGGTTCTTGGTGCCTCTAGTTTGACAGTAAATTCATGGTTACCGTCTGTTTGACGGGTTCGCCTGGTAGGTGCTACTCTCGGTGGAATCATACGTGCCAACTCTTCAGAGCATTTTCCGTGATAGTACCTGTAGAAGAGAGATAAATCGCCCACAGATCTGCGATGTTCGAGACCATCCAAGTTACGAGTAAGTGCGGGGTCATTGATCAGCTTGATAGCTCGTTTTTGCACGGTATTCAAAAGCATTAAGGTATTTTTGGGTGCTGCACTCCATATATGTGAGCAGTACTCCATAGTTGGTCGAATCTGGGCTTTGTAGAGTGTCAGTAATTGGCTTGGTGTGTACAGATCTCTTGTACGAAATAGCACCCCCAGCTTTTGGGAGGCCCTTTTAGCAATATCTGCCACGTGACTGTGCCAAGACATGTTGGTCTCTGCAGTAACCCCCAAGATGTTCAACTGACTCTGTAATGTGACAGCACTTCCAGATAGCATGATGTTTGGCTCACCGGTGCTGGTCTTTTTTGAAAACAGAGCTGCTTCGGTTTTCTGCGCGTTGAACTGTACAAGGTTTTTGTTACCCCAGTCCTCTATTATCTCCAGGTCGTTATTTATCTGCGATATTTGAGTTAGTCTAAGATGATGGAATTCACGTGCGGAAAGACCTGTGGGTGGTATGAGTGAGGAGACTACATTGCCATCGTCTGCAAAGCAATAAAGTGGATTTACTGTTTTATCTATGAGGTCATTTATGTAAATCAGAAAAAGAGTTGGCGAAAGGATTGCTCCCTGTGGCACACCAGCATTTATTTGGTAAGAGTTGGAGTTCTGGCCATCCAGTGCAACATAAATGGATCTGTCCTTTAGGTAACTTTCAAACCAAGTGCAAAGTTTCGGCGATAATCCCATTGCTTTGAGCTTGTTGAGCAGATTTTCATGCCAAACTTTGTCGAATGCTTTAGATATATCTAAGGCAATTGTTCTTGTTTCACCCCGCAACTCAATCGCTTTTTGCCATAAGTGAGTGACGTATGTAAGTAAATCGCCAGTTGACCTATATTTTCGAAATCCGTATTGCTTATCTTTGATAATTTTGTACTTTTCCAAGTACTTGGTTAGGTGATTGTTCACAACTCTTTCCATTACTTTTGATGTCACCGGAAGTAGAGTAATTGGTCTATAGTTTAACGGATCTGTCTTTTTTCCTTTCTTTGGAATGGGTTGTATTGCGGCAGACTTCCATGATGATGGATATACTCCTTGCCTGTAAGACAAATTGAATAATTTTGCGAAAGTTGGGGTGAGTTCGTTGGCGCAATTTTTGAGTACTATTGCGGGAATGCCATCCGGACGCATTGCTTTGTTTGTATCCAGCTTTTTTAGGGATTTTCGTATTTCTCTGTGACAAAAGGGTACCTCTGGCATACTATGGGAAACCCTTTCAATGAACGGTGGAGTTTTTCCGTTTGGCACTGTTAGGTTGGAGTTGGAGGAAAACATTTGGGCAAGCATATTGGCTTTTTCCTCTGATGTTGTGGCTAAGTGATTATTTTTATCTGTAAGTGGTGGTATGGATGACTTGGTGAAGTTAGATCCAACAGTTTTTGCAAGAGACCAAAAAGACCTAGAACTACTTGGACAATTCAGCAACCTGTTTTTTATTCTTTGATTGTATGTTTCTTTAGCGGAGTCAATAGTAATTTTGCAACTATTTCTGGCTTCTATAAATTCTGTGTGGTTTTGAGCGGTTTGTTGTCGTTTCCAAAGGTTATATGCTCTGTGTTTTTTCTGTACAGCCGTTTGACACTGGCTGTTGAACCAAGGTTTTGCATTAGCTCTACGTTTAGTTGTATGTGGGATATATGCGTCCATTCCAGATAAGATTCCAGATAAGACGGACGGTTGCACGAAAAACAATACATATTAAATAATAATAAAAAAAAAAATTGTGAAAAATTGCAGATGATGCTTAAGGAATAATGGACTTCAATTTGAGTACATATTTAAAAGAATAATGGACCTTTCTCATTCTACCTGTGCTGCGCGCGCATCTTGTGGGTGACAGATAATTAAATCGTCAATTTACTGAACACGGTCTGACCCTGTATTTAAGCTAACCACAATAATCAATCAGTATCAATCAATATTGCTGAAAATTAATACAAAAACTGTTTATGATACAATGGTTCAAATGAGTTGAATGAGTTATTGTCAGAATTAGGCGAAAAAGAAGTGAAACCTTTCTTTTCACAAGTTCCCAGGCAATCAAATTGTAAGAAAACAATAGTTACGTGCTCTCAACCCGAATGAAGACGATTTAAGTGGGGACAGAGATTTGAGGGTTCGTTAAATAACGATTTTTATATCAAATACCTACAATATTAATGTACAATTAAAGGTTTGCTGCAAACATTTTTGCTGCGGTGGGTTTTCTTTCTAATTAATGTTAATACGTATTTTGAAATATTTACGTTTAAAAATAAACAAAAACAGAAACATAACCGAAATTGTACAATTCGACAAGTGGAACAAATCAAACCACACAGGTATCGCTCGTCATTATGTCTTTTTCTCTATTGCAGAAATCTTAATAAACTATCCTTGTTGTTCCTTGCATGAGAAAGGTCCATTAGTTTCTAAGTCATTATTTTCGATATTGTTCATAATTAGATAATTCTAAGTGTTCTAAATAAAAGGAAAAGAGTACTTGTTAGACCGCCTTTGTTACAAATAACGAATTGCAGGGCCGAATTAAGGTAAAATTTTGGTAAAAATAACTGATGATCACCTTTAAAAGCAGAAACGTCGGCCAATCATACTTAAGAGGTAAATCGTTAAAAAGGGAATAAGGGGAGCTTCCTGAAAATGACATAAAAAATCTAGGTCCGTATTTAAAAAAATTAAGTTGATGATGGTAGCTCGATCACAAAACGTCGGATTTGAAATTTGAAGATGCCATGTTGTAAAGCGATAAAAATTATAAAACTTTTAAATTTAAATTATGTCCCGAAAATCAATAGTTTTCAAAATAATTGATGAAATAGTTTCAGGCGTTTCTTAGAAATCACCCTGTATTTCCTAAACTAAAAGGAATTCGGCAACACTGCAGGCCCGTAGCTAGAGGGGGGCCAGAGTGGGCAATGCCCACTTTGAAAGAAAAAGTTGCCCACTCTAGAGTAGATTATAGAAAAAAATATATTACATAGGAAATAAATATAGTTTAAAAAAACTAAAAAACACGCTTTTATAGTAAATTGGACTAAAAAGTGAAAAATAATTTTTAATATAAACAGAAAATATTTCTCGTACATTGAGCACCCCACGCTTTTTTCACAATAACTCTAATATTTTTTGTTCATTAATATTTTCTGTTTATATTAAAAATTATTTTTCACTTTTTAGTCCAATTTACTATAAAAGCGTGTTTTTTAGTTTTTTTAAACTATATTTATTTTTCACTTTTTAGTTCGATGTATTATTTTATTGTTCATTTGTTTATTTTGAAGAAAAAACTTTAATTCTTATTTGTGTTTTGTTTATATTTTGCACCATTTATCTTTATCAACGGCTAGTGCGTCGCACCGCACCGGTATCACACTCACACTGAGTGTGTCATTCCTGAATTCGCCCCAGAGATTTCCAGACTTTTGCAACCATTATCCAGACTTATTCAGAGCTTTCCAGAATCTTCCAGACTTCATCCAGATTTATCCAGACTTGTACAGACTGATCCGGATTCTGGAAAATGATCCCTAGGTCTTTTGGGACCTTTTCCAGAATTTTTCCGACCCTTTCAAGAAGTTTCCAGGCCTTTTCCAGATGTTTCAAGAGATTTCCAGACTCTTCCAGACAATATCCAGACTTATCCAGAGTTTTACAGACTTCATCCAGATTTATCCAGCCTCTATCCAGACTTGTACAGACTGCTCCAAATTCTAGAAAATGATCCCCTGGTCTTTTGGGACCTTTTCCAGAATTTTTCCGACCCTTTCAAGAAGTTTCCAGGCCTTTTCCAGACGTTTCCAGACTTTTCCAGACGTTTCCAGACTTTTCCAGACATTATCCAGACTTATCCAGAGCTTTCCAGAGTTTTCCAGACTTCATCCAGATTTATCCAGACTTTATCCAGACTTTTTCAGACTGATCCCGATTCTAGAAAATGATCCCCAGGTCTATTGGGACCTTTTCCAGAATTTTTCCGACCCTTTCCAGAAATTTCCAAGTCTTTTCCAGACGTTTCCAGAGATTTCCAGACTTTTACAGACAATATACAGACTTATCCAGACCTTATCCAGACTTGTACAGGCTGATCCGGATTCTGGAAAAAGATCCTCAGGTCTTTTGGGACCTTTGGCAGAATTTTTCCGACCCTTTCCAGAAATTTCCAGGCTCTTTCCAGACGTTTCCAGAGATTTCCAGACATTTTCCAGACTTTTCCAGGCTTTATCCAGACTTGTTCCAGCTCACTTGGCTTGTTCCAGGTTCTTGTTCATACACTTCCCAAGGGTCCAAAAGTTCGCACGCATCCCTATGTGCCCGTGCGATAAACATTTTCAATGTTACTTACAAACATACATACATACAAACATACATACATACAGGTGAAGCTAATAATATAAGCGTGTTAATAAGCGTGTTAAAAAGAATACCTACATAAAATCACAAAGCAAATTATGTGATTTAATTTCTGTTTTTCCGGATAATATTATCAATGCTTTTATAAACTCCAATTATATTGAAGAAGTTAACGCCTATTTGCTGCAACCGTTTCCCGTTTATAAAACTACAGTTTAGTTCATATTTTACCTAAGTTGGGTGGCATTAATAACATTTGAAATCTGTCAGTTCTGTGCTGTGATTGGTTGATTTTTTAAAATTCGTCTGCAAAAAGAAAAAAAACCTCACATCAGAATTGGCTGAAAATTGGCATAAACATTCTTTGATCGATTATCTACAATCCAAATATTTCGGTTTATGATATTTTGGTATTTCGCGGGATTTTAGAAATAATCCATAACGACTATAGGCAACCGACCATCGTCACTATCGAAGAAATTCTACCGAATCGAACGATTCGTGCCCTACAGAATAAGGCCTCTGATATACACTTTCCATTTCGAGAAAAACGCAAATTATCGAAAAAATAAAATATTCGGATTGTAGATAATCCATCGAAGAATGTTTATGCCAATTTTGAGCCAATTCTGATGTGAGTTGTTCTTTCTCTTTGCAGATGAATTTTAAAAAATCCACATAAAACTGACAGATTTCAATGTCATTAACGCCCCTTCAAGTGTGCTCTAATGTATTTTTATTATTTCTTTGTGTTTTGTTAAGGTTTTATATTATATAATCAGTTATTATGAACTTTTGAAAATAAAGTTTTTGCACCTTGTGATTTTAAGTAATGCTGAAAATAAAAATAAGTTTGCCCCCTCTAAATGTTTGGTTGCCCCCTCTGGAATCAAAACCTGGCTACAGGCCTGCAACACTGTAAACAAGTCTTGAATGGGCATCAAAAAAGGCAACTTTTTTCTAATTTAACCGACCTCGTATTTCTTACCGTTTCCGAGATAGCAATAGTGGTATCACTTAAAACGGACACCCTGTATATGCTTTTCACTTATTATTGGCGTAGCATTATCCATGGAAATTTGACAGGTTGACCCACGTATAATAATGACATTTGATGACAAAATATTTTTCAAATCTCAGGGTTATGAAATAGAAAGCCGAGTTGCCAGAATGTGTAAAATATCTAATTCAAATAGTAAAATTATTCAATTTATTAATTAAACGTAACCATAACAGTAAGCTCAATAGCATAAATATGTTTTTGCAGTAACTTTTTTTTCGGGTTTGGTCCAACGGCATTTCTTCTATTTTTTTTTTTATCTCTTCTTCTGGACGTGCCTATCCCTTATGAATGTCGGCGATCATCGATTATTATGGCGATGTCCACTTAATTCGCAGCAATATGGAAGAGTTGTGGCCAGCTTTTATCAAACAATGTTGTGAGATTTTTCCGTCACGATATTCTTCTTCTTCCTGGTCCTCTCTATCCAAATATCTTCCCTTGCAAGATCGATTGTAACAAAACCTTATCTTTTTGAAAGGGTTGTAAGGCATGGGATGGTGGGTAAGATCTCGAAAATTTTTACATAAGGTAATTTTTTGAGAAAGTGTTAATATACTTAAGCCTACATTTTCAGTTAGATAACCTCAACTATAGGTTACTTAAATGATGTAGGTATTAGAGAACCAATTCTGTAAAGCGTTTTCTTTAAAAATAATCTTGTATGTTGCCTTGTATGTTGTCAATTTTGTATTGTTTTGGTCTATTCCGAAATGGTTGAGTTAGGTCCCATAGTTGTTTTTTGGTCATTTGTGTGTCGAAGTCTAAGTTATGTTTAACCAACCATTCCTGCATTTTGTCTTTTTTAAGAGAATGAAGGTGGTTTATCCGTCCGTTCTGAATTATATGGAGCGTTGTCCATGATTATTACACATTTCTCTTCAAATATATTCAATGCAGGAATTAGTTGATCAACGACCTATTTTTTGAAGATGTCCGCGTTCATGGTATTGTGGTAGTCTCTGTCATTGTTTCTTGAATCTAGAGAAAAATCGCACCAATTGTTGAGATTTATTTCTAATCAATCAAAAATTGACATTTTCAATTAATCACAAATTAGCAACCAGATAAACTTTTTGTACTCTAGCTTTGAAATTGTTTTGTTTAATATTGTCATAACGATGAGTGGTGTTGTGGATAACAAGTTGAAAAATAGAAATATAGTCGAGTCTTTTTAAAAATACAGTCCACTGAAATTCATTAATTTCTAATACGCAAATTCTGCAAGCGCTGCAAGAAGCTTGATCCAGAAAAGCGGTATTGGTAATAAGATTCATATTATCAATATATTCATTGGTCCATCGTTGCCGAATCATTTATTGGCGTATCCTGTCCGACGACGAAGTAGTCAGGCGATAAGAGGGCCCTTTCGAGTTCAAGGTTCAAGGGAGCAAGTTAATACTCCATGGTCATTTAAAAATATAGAAGCGAGCAAGGTAACATCACAGTAACATTTTTCCTCTATGATAATCGTTTGCAAGCCTTCGAAAACCGCAAATTGGACGTCACCCGACCAGAAGGTGTCCAGGTCCAGATCATTTTACGTGGATTATTTGTTCAAAACCAGTCATTAATTACAAGTGCATTGCCTACAAGAAGAAGGCGCATTATTTCATTGTTCCAGCAAGAATTACTGTGCAACAACGAGTCTAGCAGGTACCCAATTTTCCTGGATTTGCTCATAAGGATCCAGGTCAGGAAAGAAAGTCGCGTTTTTGGACTATATTTGACTGTGTAGGTTTGTAAACGCGGAATCACAGTCGCCGTATCAATAATTTACCCTTATTTTTATCAATATATTAATTATTGTTTTCATTAGGTACCCTATTACGTGAAATTTGACCATAAATAACTTGGAGTGTTGGTAGAAAAGCTTTCAATCAATTAAAACCAGGTGGAGATGCCTAAGACAAGGTCAATCTCAACTTCGTCAGTACAGGAAGAAACAATGTCTGAAACTGCCGAAAGAGTAAGGAATTTAGAAAGAAAACGTAATATTTTGAATTCTAAATTGAACAATTTTGGGTTATTTTTACAATCTTTAAAAAATTCAGAACTTTCTAGTTTCAAGTTAATAGAATTAGATACGCGCTTAAAAGATTTGGAAAATAATTTGCTCTCAGATTACATCAATGTACAATTTGAACTCGAAGATACAGATTTTGAAAGGTTTAAAGAGGATGTTGAAAATTCTTTTGAAAATTTATACTATCAAAATATTACTTTTGCGAAACAATTTATTTATGATGCCAAAAGTTCTTCTATTTGGTCTCAAAATTCGAATCAAAATGTTAATGTCATGTCAAATGCTTCTAGTGGTTCTAATTCTGTTAAGCAATTTAATGTTAAACTTCCTGTCATTGAGTTGCCTAAGTTTTATGGGAGCTACGATAAATGGCTTGAGTTCAAAGAATTATTTATTTCTTTAATTCATAATGCTCAAAATCTCGATCCAGTTCAAAAGCTACATTATTTGCGTGCGTCTTTGGAGGGTTCTGCGGCTCAGTGTATTCAATGCTTAGAAATTTCAGGTGATAACTATGCATTGGCTTGGAATATCTTGTGTGAGAGGTTTGATAATAAGAGATTAATGATTCACAACCATATCAAATCACTTTTTAACATTTCAGAGTTCAAACCAGATTCTCCTAAAGCATTTCGCAATTTGGTTGATTCATTGTCAAAGAATTTAAGGTCTCTTGAAGCAATCAATGTTAAAACTGAAAATTGGGATCCTCTTATAATATATTTAATAACCAGTAAGCTAGATTTAGATACAATTCGCAATTGGGAACAATATAAATTAAATGAGGAACTTCCAACCATTTCTGAGTTTAAAACATTTTTGATATCGCGAGCTGACTTTTTGGATAAAGTAACTATGCACAGATCTAAAAATTCAGTACCTTATAAAATCAAAGAAAAATTTTTAAATACCGAAATTGCTGATCAAAAACACAAATTTAGTTGTTTCTTTTGTGGCAAACAACACTCTATTTTCAAATGTGATGATTTTATTGCACTTCCCTTAAAAATTAAAAAGGAAAAAATAAAATTACTAAAACTTTGTGTCAATTGCTTGCAAAAAGGTCATGATGTTAATCAATGTAGGCGAGGTAGTTGCAAACATTGCAATGAAAGGCACAATTCGTTATTGCATTCATTTCAAGAAAAAACTGCTGCTAACGTTTCAATGGCTGATCAAGATCAAAGTTCGGTTTCAGAGCAGATCTTGGATCAGCAAAATATACAAAAACCTAAGGAAATTCAAACCACAACATGTAATGCATCTTATCAAGGCCAAATCTTGCTGGCCACTGCATTGGTGGAAGTTAAAGATTCTTCTGGTCGGTTTCATGTTTGTCGTGCTCTTTTGGATAGTGGTTCTATGTCAAGTTTTATAAGTGCAAGTACAGTTAAGAAGTTAAAATTGCCACAAGATTCAGTCAACATTTGCGTTAGTGGCATTAATGAGGCCCAAGCTCATGCTTCAAATTCATGTCAAATTTTCATTAAATCTTTATGTTCCAGTTACAATACAAGTCTCAAGTGTTTAGTTTTACCTTGCATTACTGATAATCTTCCTACTATATCATTGGATCCTAAATTTCATGAAATTCCTTCGTATATTCAGCTTGCTGATCCAAAATTTTACGAATCGAGTAAAATTGACATTTTGATTGGTGCAGGTATTTTTTGGCAATTATTGTGTAAAGGTACGAAATCTTTAGGTTCAGATAAGCCATTTTTGCAGAACAGCAAATTTGGATGGTACATTTCAGGACCTTGCGGATCAACTTTACAACAAACCACTACCTGTCATATTTCCAAAGACATTCAATTTCAATTATCCAAGTTTTGGGAACTCGAGGAAATATCATCCGAAGTTAGTTTTTCTGATGAAGAGCAAGAAGTTGAACAACATTTCCAGCAAACATTCAAGAGAAATGACGAAGGTCGATTTATTGTATCTATTCCATTAAAGAAGTCACTCTCAACATTAGGTGATTCTAAACAAGGAGCATCTAAACAATTCTATAATTTGGAAAAACGACTGGCGTCAAATCCAAAGCTTAAGAGAATGTACGTTGAAATTATGTCCGAATACAAAGAACTTAATCACATGTCTCTTTTTCAACCCCAACCAAATCAATCATTATTCTTTTCTCCTCACCATGGTGTACTACGTGAAGATAAAAGCACTACTAAATTACGAGTTGTTTTCAATAGTTCTTATCCGTCTTCTTCAGGTGAATCATATAATTCAATTCAGATGGTAGGTCGAACAGTGCAGGAGGATTTGCTATCAATTTTACTTCGCTTTAGACAGCATTCATATGTAATATCTGCTGATGTATGCAAAATGTATAGGCAAATTCTTATTGCTGACGAATTTAAACCATTTCAATCAATTTTATGGCGGTCTAGTCCTGAAAAGGAACTTCAAACTTTCTCCCTTAATACTGTTGTTTATGGAACAGCTAGTGCTCCATTTTTAGCAACTAGGTGTTTGTTGCAACTTTCAATCGATCATCAAGCATCTCATCCTCGGGCATCGGATGTTATTAAGCGGGATTTCTACGTTGATGATCTTTTATCTGGTGCAAATTCCCTCGAAGAAGCTGTTGACTTATGCCAACAGGTCAATTTTATTTTGGCAAGCGCAGGCTTTGAGTTAAGAAAGTGGAAGTCGAATAGTTTAGATCTTCTAAATCAAATTAAATCATTAAGTGCCGGTACTTTTGCTCTCATTTGACAGCCGTTAAAAATAATTAGGGCTTTGAATGTGCTCTAACCACATCATACTTATAGACCTTGGCCCATGCAAAACTTTGACGACGTATCAAATTCGTTAATCGATAGCAAAAGTACCGGCACTAAATGTATCTGAGGATAAATTCTATTTTGGGTCATCAGAGGCGAGTAAAATACTTGGGATGCTTTGGTCTGGCCGAGATGATTTGTTGTCCTTCTATATTGACTTACTTCCATCAACAAAAAGGGTAACCAAAAGGGTAATTCTTTCAGACATTGCTAGAATCTTTGACCCTCTCGGTTTATTAGCTCCAGTTATAATTCGAGCAAAAATCTTCTTGCAAAGATTATGGCTGCTCAAGTTATCATGGGACGAAGAAGTACCCTCTGAACTTGCAAATATGTGGCTCTCTTTTAGATCTGAACTTCCAGTACTTAACAAAATTCAAATTTCAAGGCAAGTAACTTGCAAAAATCTGGTTCGAGTTGAACTACACGGATTTTCAGACGCTTCTCAATCTGCATACGGTGCTTGTGTGTATCTACGCACAGTTGATATTGGTAAAAAAGTCCATGTACGTCTTCTTGCCTCTAAAACTCGTGTAGCTCCTATCAAGTCTATTACAATTCCTAGGTTGGAACTGAGTGGTGCTTTACTTCTAGCACAACTTTTTTCCAAAATTACATCATCTTTAACCCTAAACTATGATAATATTTATTTTTGGTGTGATTCAACGGTAGCTCTCTCATGGATTCGTTCTTCACCACATCACTTCCAAGTATTTGTTGGACATCGAGTTTCGGAAATTCAGAAGTTAGCCCCTTCTGAATCATGGAGATATGTTCCAACTGCTGAAAATCCAGCAGACTTTCTTTCGAGGGGCATGTCACCAAAAACTCTTCTTGAAACTAATTCCTGGTTCCATGGCCCTAATTGGTTATATGAATCTTCATCAAAATGGCCAAATGACATTACTTTACACAATTCAGTTCCAATTTCTGAATTGCCAGAATGTCGAAAAAATACACGCGCTTTGGTTCATGGCAAATTAGATTCTAATAATTTGCTATTTCCTTTTTAAAAGTTTTCTTCTTTTCAACGGGCAAAATATGTGATGGCTTATTGTTTACGATTTTTGAGAAATTGTAAGGCTACTAACAATCAAATAGACAATGAACAAATATTAACATTGGACGAATTACGTGAAGCTTCCCATAAATTAATTATGTTAGCTCAGCGTGAGTCATTCTCTGATGAATTAAAAGAACTCATCAAGTCTGGAAGTGTTAGCAACAAAAGTCATCTCAATAATTTAACTCCGTTTTTGAAGGATGGCATCATGAGGGTAGGTGGTCGCCTAAAAAACTCGAGTTATTCATTCGATAAAAAACATCCTGCTCTTTTGCCTCATAAGCATGAATTAACAGACCTTATTCTAAAAAATATACATAATGAGAACTATCATTGTGGTCCTCAACTACTTTTGTCCAAGACTCGTGAACACTTTTGGCCAATTTCGGGAAAAAGTGTCGCTAAACGCATTGTGCGACAATGTGTAATATGCTTCCGTTTTAAGCCAAAGTTCATTAATCCAATTATGGGTAATTTGCCAGAATGCAGAATATCTGTGAGACCCCCTTTTTCAGACGTGGGTGTGGATTATGCAGGTCCATTTCAATACAAAGATAGGAAGGGCCGTGGTGCAAAAACAAAAAAATGTTATCTCTGTCTTTTTATCTGTTTAACAGTAAAAGCGGTTCATCTTGAACTGGTGACGGATTTGAGCACTGCTATCTTTCTTGAAGCCTTTCAAAGGTTCATATCACGTCGAGGCAAACCATCTAATGTATATTCTGATAATATATTATCAGCCCTATTCATGTGTGTCCTTGGATATTGGTTATTGCCTTGGTTATTGGAAAACTGTAAAAATATGGTGGATTGTTATTCAGGTGCTGCTTAGTTGTTGAATTGAATATTGGTTATTGAACGTCATATTGGTTATTGAAATTAACATCGAATATCTTATTCAGGTGTACTATATTTTCCAATAACAGTTTTCAGTGTTTCATATTTTGTAAGCAGGTGGTTCGGGCACCGGCTTGGCAAATTGGATATTGGAAAACTATTGGGTTTTGTGTTATGTTTAGAATTTTTCCTACAACTGCCTTTGAAAATGGAGTTTTTCACACGCTAGGCAACCTCTGAAAATAGAGTTTTTCGCACAGTAGTGTGAGAAACAGTTCTTCACACGCTGCTTATTAGTTTTTTATTTATTATGGTTAATAAAAATTACATATTTGGTTGTTTTATTTTGCATTTGTAGGAAAAACATTGTGAAAAACTCGTTTGAAAACTTTTTTTCACACTCGCTCGACTTGTGGAATTCGCCTAAGTACGGCTCGGTCCAACAAACTGTCTAAGCCGTGTGAAAAAAGTCGTTTTCAAAACTTGATTCAGTAACTATAGAAGTGAGTGGTATTTAATTTTCAATTATGGATGATTTTCCGTTGCTTATTGCAGCATTAGAAGGGAAAAATTAAAGGTGAGGAAGCTCTTTATTCCTGGTGAGTGGTATGAGCTATCAAAAAATCGTCTAAGAAAATCAAGAAGCAGAGTGCCTTGGATAACTATGATCGTATTATACTTTTTAGACTTGAACACAATCAGAAAAAGAATAACCTTTGGGAGACAAGCAATAACCCTTTGGATTTGCCAGAAAATAATTTTAAAAACATCAGCAGGTTTTGAAAAAATACTGCAAGGTATCTCTATCTAATCTAATTGAGGAAATTGGGCAATTTCTTCCAGATGCAGAACGTCCGCATTGCATCTTGCATCCCAAAGTCTGTGATTATTTTTTTAAGTGCATTGCATTTTTATTGTATTTTTGACGTGCGTTTTTCCTCCATTATAAAAGTGGGTATGAATATGACAAAAGGTTTGTTAGTTTGTGTCACTCTAACTAGTCTAACTTGAACTAAGCTGTAATATTTCTGTATGGCATATAAACCATATAAAACGCTCACAAACAAACGCCCCAAAGCATGAAGGCCGCCCTGAACAACAGAAACAAACAAACCTAAAGAGTCACAAAGAATACCCATGAGAATTGACAAATAAATTCAAATAACTGACGAAGAAATGATAGATATTAAATTCCAATCCAAGTCAGCTAAATCAGGCACTAAAATAAATAAATAAACTCATAAACAACAAAATGAATAGAAAAGTGGGGTTACATTTTTAAGGTTTTTGGCAATTTTACAGTGTTGCCGCCTTAACTTATTCAATTAAAGAACAGTTTTCCAATTTCCAACAATCCCGTTTTCAAGGGGTACACGTGAATAAGAAATCTCTTCAATATTGAAATGTCTCAATATCCAATATTGGAAAATTTCAATAAACAAGTGGACACGTGAATAAGGCTGAAGGCAGCAATTTTTCAGGTGCGAATAATCGGTTAAAAGAATTGGGGCAATTTTTAAAATCTAATAAAAGTATTATTATTCAACAACTTGGTAATGATCTTGACATTAAATGGCACTTCATTTCGGCTTATTCCCCACACCTGGGTGGTATATGGGAGGCGGGAATAAAGTCCGCCAAAGGACATTTACTCAAAGTGATGACATCTTCACCAGGTGTTTTTACATTTGAAAGTTTTTATACCATCATTTCACAAATAGAGAGTATTTTAAATTCTAGACCTTTGACACCGATGTCTGCTGATCCGAACGATTTAACAGTTCTTACGCCATCTCATTTTTTAATAGGTCGTGCGTCTGTATCGTTTCCTTACCCTGACCTTATGAGCACCCCATCTAACAGATTATCTTTGTTTGAACAGTTAGAAAAAATAAAACAACAGTTCTGGAAAAGGTGGTGCAATGAATATGTTGCTCAATTGCAACAGCGACAAAAATGGAAACAAAATATGCGAAACCTTGCGGTTGGTGAAATGGTGTTAATTCAGGACAATGAATTGCCTCCATATAAATGGCATCTTGGGCGCATCTGTGACGTTCATCCAGGAACTGATGGAATTGTGCGCGTTGCGTCCGTAAAAACTGCGAACGGTGTTATTAAACGCGCAGTGGTAAAATTAGCACCACTTCCAATAGATTAATTTTAGGTTTAGCGATACAATTGATGTTTCGGTACTGGCATTGAGCCCATGTAATTAATTTAAGTTTTTTAGTATTATTCAATTTGAAAGATTCCTTTCAAAGCTGGGGGCCATGTTGAGATTTATTTCTAATCAATCAAAAATTGACATTTTCAATTAATCACAAATTAGCAACCAGATAAACTTTTTGTACTCTAGCTTTGAAATTGTTTTGTTTAATATTGTCATAACGATGAGTGGTGTTGTGGATAACAAGTTGAAAAATAGAAATATAGTCGAGTCTTTTTAAAAATACAGTCCACTGAAATTCATTAATTTCTAATACGCAAATTCTGCAAGCGCTGCAAGAAGCTTGATCCAGAAAAGCGGTATTGGTAATAAGATTCATATTATCAATATATTCACCAATCTAAAAACCCAGAACTACTCCCCTCTGACTTAATTTTGGATGGGTTGCGTTTCATATCAGATTCGTGTATCCATCGATGAACTTGAGATCCGTTTTGGTAGATCCAAGTTTCATTTAAATACATGAATCTGATATTTTCGTTTGAATGTTTATATTGGAGGTATTTCCGCAAAAATGTAATTTTGGCAGCAAGAACATGTTTCTGCTCACATGAATTCCATAGAATTTAAAATTTTATATAAACTTGTTTGCCCTCCCTTAAATTCCAAATTTTCTTTTGCGTATGTCAGTAATGTTTGTAATGTAAAATATTCATTTTTGAAATTGTATTTCCAAATTTGTCGTTGTAAATCTTCTTAAAACATCCGGTCCATAATAATCTCTGTCTTTTTCGGTCGGCCTAAAGGTTTTTTGATTGTATATTGTCCAGTCAAAATTCTTTGAATAGTCCTGGTTTTTTTTTTAATAATAATGACATTTTAATATTTCCCTTTTTTTTCTTCCGAGATTATTTTCGGCATCTTCAATAGGGCATGTCCATGTGACGTCACAAATGAGTTTGACAATCGCCCTGAGGTAAAACAAATCATTTATTTACATGCGTTTAGATTAGGCCGGTTATGTTTTATACGGTTTTCACAGCTTTTTCCCAAGTTTTGGTGTTATTTTGTTTCAGAAAAGTTAGAACGGAGTGTTTGTGTTCCAGTCTATGTGGTCTTTCATCTAAAAGTTTGCTAGGTTTTTCTATAATGGATTAAATTCAGTTTTTTTCCAACAAATATCAAAAATAAGTGTTACAAGAACAAATATATAAGTATGGTTACTCTATATTCAATCTATTTTACTGTCAGATCTTCTCTTTTAAGAACATTAATCAATTTTTCTCTTCTCTCTTGAGCTAACAAATCAAACCTCCCATTGTTATTTAAAATTGATGGAAAGATATTGTATCCCTTGCGCTATACTGCCACAATTAACAACTAAACAAACTCTAGGCATGTCCAAGAAACTTCTGGAGCACACAAAGGGTATTTATTTAAAAAAATCTAATTAAAAACTTAAAAAATACTGTGAATTATATCCAGGCACTGCGATCTCTCATTGCCAGTTATAAACCACATAATAACTCTTTTCCGTTTTTCTAGATGTCGCTAACAACCACAGAATTGTCAAAATTAGAAAATACCAGCACATCAAGAACACGTCCGATGTCGATAACCACAGATTAACCCGTCCTAAAGATAGGAAACTCGTGCCTTTTCCCCTATCGTTGTCTTACTCATACAACGAGTTGTATGACTGCCACATCATGGGGGCGCTAGTGTGCACTTCAGTGTGTTCAGTGTTGTAGCAGTAGTCACGTGGTCTCCCGCCTTTTTTCAAATAATTTGTCCCTAATCGATTTTATCATATTATTATCTGTAATTTTTTTAAAAATAAAACAACAACATTTTAGTACCATCTCCTTTCTTTATTGGAATAGCCTTAAACACAACAATAATAGAAAAACGTATCGAAAAAAAACAACAAAAAGTTTATAATACTGCAAATAAAATTCACTAATTCCACACTCAAAGTCTCTGAGGATAAAGTGGTGATGGCATGAATTCAGAAGCTTCCACTGCAGTGATACAGGGTTGTGGTAATACCCATTCTATAAATGAAGGTATATTTTCAGGAATTTTGGTCTTATTTGGTGCACAAATCACACTTCACGTGAATGTCAAACAATGGCAAATAAAAACCATCACTAATCCCATTTCCACTATGTTTGAATGTAACATAAAGTCTCTTTTTTTAAAAACATATTAACAAGTCAAAGTTTTATCAAAAATTGATAGGAAATTGAATAAAAGAACACTAACACAGATCAAACGGCTAACACAGTAACAAACACATAAACACATTGACAAATTTTATTCACCATTCCACCCATTCATAGTTCACAGATGACATTTGCTTGTGGCTTTGTATACTAGCGCCGCATAGCTTTGGCAGTCATGAAGCTCCGCACGTGTTATTTTCGAGACAGCTCCGAACGAACATTTTACATGGAAGTTTCCTATCTTTAGGACGGGTTAATCTGTGTCGATAACTGACATGTCAACATATGACAATATGCCAAAATATTCATTTGATCATAACTAATAATTCATAATGTTTTTTGTTCGCCGGTCTTGCATTTCATCTTTCTTTGTGTTGTCAAGTGTTCTTAAGTGATTTCAAAGTTGTTTTGTGTGTTCCAAGAAGAACTTCAAACTTTATAGATTGGAAGATCTATTATCTTTGTTGATTAGATAAATGACAAGTTCAATTAAACATCAATCAGAACTTTGAATAAATATGTTAAGGATCCCTTAATCATCGATAAAGAAACTGTCTTTTGATCTAATTAACAAATTATCAATTAATTTAAGCAAACATTAATGCCCCAAAGTCTAGAACAAACGAATTTGAACAGACCGACAGTAATGCGAACGGGGCGCCATCTATCATAAAAAGTCCTATGTAAAGTAGGTGTCTGTAGCATCGATGCAAAACCAGTAAATAGTGATTTTCCGATGTGGTAGATGGCGCTGGCTTGGCCCAATTTTGTTGACAACAAAATTTACACTGAGATTCCATTCTCGACAGTTTATATAGTATTTATCTCTGATTATATCTTTGTTTTACCTCAAGGCGACTGTCAATAGTGTGAAACTGTCAGATCGTGTACTTGCCCTATACGAAAGAAATTTGACAACACCGAATTTTAAAAAATGTCATTAGATTTTTCAGGTACGCAAAATAGTTAGGTATCGTTTATAATATAGCATTATTGAAAAATGCATTGAAAAATGTGTCCAATTTGATTTTCCAGATAGGCCAGAAAATTTTAATACCGCGGCACTTACGAAATTATGTAAACCACACTTAAAACTGTCTGGAATTTGACATATACTGTCATTATTATACGAGAGGCAACCTGCCAAATTTCCATGGAAAATGCTACGCCAATAATAAGTGAAAAGCATATACATTCAGTTTTATAGTGGAAAATAATATTAATATTGGTGATTCTGAGATCGAAAGTGTCCCTTCGTATATCGAAACAGCATCAATGAAGAGGTTCTTCTGGTATAACTAACTTTCTTTTTGTTTATTTTTCATTTCATAATTTGAGTGTTTTTATGATTCTTAAACGCACTAGTGCTATTATGAAGGACCTAATGACATTCAAATGGCAATGCTAATGCTGGTTATGTCATTAATGATCATAATTAAATACTCATTTTCGAACGATTTTGCTGAAGGCAAATCTCGAGGCAAATGCTCTGCATTCATTTCATTGTGAGAATATTGAAATTTTTAACCAAAAAAAAAAGCCTTGTATCACAAAAGGCTTAAGAATTGCTTCTAGAAAATTTAGGTGTCTTTATTCCTTAAGAAAGTTTGCGCTTGATATTGATAATATATTTTTTCTACGAGCGTGCGGAAAAGTGCACTTTTCCGCACGCATTTTAGTTTAGAAAGTTTCACTTTTCCGCACTAGTGCGGAAAAAAGTTTTTTCCGCACAAGTGCGGAAAAGTGACAGATGTCACTTTTTAAATTATAAGCTGACACACGAATTATTGAAACAAAAATTTTAATTATTAACTTATTTCGGTTTAAACTTAACTTTTCTTGTCAAGTTAGAAACTAATGGTTACTTTATGCCTAAAAATTTCGAAAATTTCATAGTACCTACATCAAACGAACAAATTATTATTAAAAGTTCTCGATTTTATTGTTTTCAGAATAAGGCACATTATTTCAGAATTAGTTTTTTTTTTTATTAATAAATCAATAAATTTTCAATACATTTTACGAGTAACCTAAGAGAAGAAGAAAAAATTACTCGATTTGTTTTTAATATTAAGTATTGCAAAAGAGATGTTAAATATTCGTGTTAAAATTTACATTGATTAGGTACGTTTCTTTTATCTCGTAGAAAAAATAGTGTTCCTAACTCGTGCGGAAAGTCTCTTTTCCTCACTTGATTGCTTGCCGAACTCCGCTACGCGTCGTTCGGCAAACTGCAATCGCGTGCGGATAAGTGGTACTTTCCGCACTAGTTAGGAAATATACTATTTCCTACGAGCGTGCACAAAGTAGTACATTACCGTTCTCAAAGTTATACTTTTCCGCACTCAGTGCGGATACAGGCCTTATCCGCAGTGAGTGCCGAAAAGTAAAAATAATTGTCCAGCGACAATAAGTGCACCTGTCGACTTTGACACATGATGACAAATTTCTCCTGTGTTTCTATATCAGCCAACATCTATACAAACACTGAATATAATTATCTTTAACGTCAGATTTGTGTTCTCCATTTACATGCAAGAATCTACAAAACTTCTTTCGCATCAAATTTTTAAACGCCTTAAGATGAACAGCTCTGACGAGAATTTCAATTTTCTGTTTTTTTGTTATGTAATTTTTTGACGAATGAATAGGTTCGCTTCAAGTTAATTGAAAATAATTGAACAAATTATGGTTTTTTTTGTTTTTTATTATTGTTGTTACCTACCTCATATGAAGCTCGTAGGAAAAATTTTGTTCCTAACACGTGCGCAAAGTGTCTTTTCCGCACGCAAACACAGTTATACGAACGACACTTTGCGCACTTGTTAGGAAAATAACTATTTTATTACCTACTTTAAATAATGGATACAGGAGCATCTACAGAAAGACGATGAAACAGGCAAGGAAGATTTATTACAATGAGAGGTAGGCATCTATTTACTACTATTTATGGCCGTTTCCACCAACTATTTTAGGGGAGCCTTAACGATAAGTATTCTCTAAAATGACATTTTCACATGGAGAAATGTCAGTTTAAGGAATACTAATCGTTAAGGCTCCCAGGGTCGGCGCAAGCGACTTTGGCGCCCTAGGCAAATGTACTGTCTGCCGCCCCCATCTAGTAAAAATACAAATATGCATAACTATTTTTAAAAACATGTTTTATAGTTTTATTAATGATTGTTAATAATAAAACCTGATACAGAATATAGATTAGGATATCAACATAAAAAAATACATACACGCATGCCCGCCGCAGGCGCCGGCGGAGGCGAAAAAATCCTGTTCTGATTCTGGTGCCACGCCCAAAACGTTAATTTTGTGCCAAAAATATTCATAATATAAAATAAGTGGTTTTTGGCCGCCCGCCACCCGGTCGCACGAACTCTAGCGACTAGCAGAAACAGGTATAGCAGTATGTGCTCATAAGGCGGGTGACACACTGGAGAAATAAGTTACATGAAACTTGTTGAAAGAAACAGGAAATTTGTTTCATTATCACACGACCCCGACACATACATTCAAATAAAGCGGCGCGCACTGGCGAAACAATTTCTGCTCTCCTGTTCCAGGAACGCCAGTGTGCTCCGCCTCATTTGAATGTATGTGTCGTGTGGTAATGAAATAAATTTCCGGTTTCTTCTAACAAGTTTCATGAAACTTATTTCTCTAGTGTGTCACCGGCCTAAGAAGGGCAAAGTTTGTGTTTGGGTTTGCAAGAGAAATGGAATCCTGAATATTATGAAGCAAAGCAGAATTCAAAAGATTTTTTTTGTAGCCTTTTTGCCGCCCCTTTAGGTTTGCCGCCCTAGGCGACCGCCTAGTTCGCCTAATGGTTGCGCCGACCCTGAAGGCTCCCTTAAAATAGTTGGTGGAAACGGCCATTAATGAACTATTTACCACTACTTAAATACACTAGGTATTTCTAACATGAATAAAAATACGGGTAAAAACAACAATTTTGAGCAGTGTTGCCACAGGTGGCCCCATATGGCCAGATCTGGCCCTTTCTGAGACGGAGTGGCCTGTTGGCCACTCTTTTCCGAATCTGGCCCGTTTCTCCATAACAAGCCAAATCATTATTTTTTTATGCAAAATAAGCGTTTTTGGGCGTGGCACCCGAAAAAAATTTCTGCCTCCGGCGGGCTTTCTCTCTTCTTTTTCATTTGAGGAGCACAACGCAAAAATGAACAATGAGCACTATTTTTTTGAAAAAAATTTCATGACACATTGAATGACACATAGAAAAAGGGTTTGTGTGCCTCTTGGCGGACATTTTATTTTAAGTTTGACAGCATCTTGGATAGCCTAATTGGAGCACTTTTCCAATTACATTTAATATGGAAAGGTTTGCAAATTGGGAAAAAGTGGATATGTAATAGGTAGGTAATAATAATAAAAATGTATATTTATTTAATATAAAAGCTACAAAAAAGAAACAATAAAAGTTTAGAGTGATTATTTCACTAGAGTGTATTACACCCAGGGCCGGATTAAGGGGGAGGCTTTGGGGGCTAAAGCCCCGGGCCCCGAAATGAGGCGGGCCCCAAAACACCACCTCACGCGGGGAAGAAATCATGCATATAATTTACACCAAACAAAACCGTCGTTTTTAAAATTCGAAGCCCACACACTTCAGGTTTGTTGACATTTCGAACATAAAATCAGGTGAAGCCAGATATTTGCATCGGTTTTGTATGCCAGCAAAAACGACAATTTTTCGCACACACACTTCTGTTTTGTGTCGTTTTTGCTCTATCAGATTTGCACGTACAACAGAACTGTCCAACAAAAACGCAGTATGTGGGCCCCTTTACAATTTGAGAGCGTTAACCACCAGTAATTCTGTAATCATAACTTTTTGGTGTTAATATGCATAATATCAAAAATATTTATACGAGAAAGTTGTAGAGAACTACTATATCTAGCTGATAACATGGCAATAATTTATATTTGCCAATTTTTTAATTTTTATTTTGATTTAAAAAACAAATTTTAGAAATGTTACTAAGTACGGTGATAGTGATGGATAATTCAGAAATATTTATTCAAGAAAAAAAATTTCCAAAATTACATTTTTTTAATCTGCGAGGTAAAATTTTGAGTGACTTTTGAATTTCTTTCAGGGACCTAGGGGCCCCTTTTATTAAAATAGCCCCGGGCCACAAAAGACCTTAATCCGACCCTGATTACACCGGCAATAAATTCGGTATTCAGCTGACAATATTGCTAACTGGACAATACCAACAACATGGTATTTCAGCGACCATTTTTTGACATTCTCAAACTGATATTTTTAATTTGAAGTTTTTATTCATATTATTGCATTCTATTTATTTTCAAAATCTTACGTGAAATAGTCATGACTAGAGAAAGGCAAATATGCATATGGAAGTATAAGAAATATGCGCATATATATGCATATATTTTAGTCAAAATATGCAAGATATCACTAAGTGTGTCTGTCTGATTGTAAAAATCATAGCTCCGTTATTCTGGGCTATTTCTATATAAAATTTTAGTATGTTTCTTGATAAATAAAAAAATATTTGGTAAATCTAAGTTTCCAGAATTTTTAGAAAAAAAAATCAGGAATGAGGCCATCAGGCCATGGCAAAGATATCACCAAGTGTGTCTATTTAATTGTAAAAATCATAGCTCCGTTATCCTGGACTATTTTTCAACGAAATTTCAATACCTATTTTTTAATGAAATTTCAATATGTTGAAACTAAAAGCTTCCTCAATATGTTAAAAAATATTTGGCTTCTCCAGGTTTCTCAGATTTCCAGGAAAAAAATCAGAAATCAGGCCGTAGGCCGTACTTAAGCAAAAATATCACTCGATGGGGCTTTCAGATTAAAAAAAATCGTAACTCAACTATCCTTGGTTTTTATCCAATCAAATTTTGGTATGTCAAAGCTGAAAGGCTCCTGGATATATAAAAAATTCTACATTTCCCAAAGTTCCCCAGATTTCCAGAAAAAAAATCAGAAATCAGGCCATAGGCTGTAATGCAAAAATATCACTCAGTGGGGCTTTTGAATTAAAAAAATCGCAACACAGCCATCTTTGGCTTTTTTCGACTCAAATTTTGGTATGTTTAAGCTAAAAGGTTCCTGGATATATGAAAAAATTCTACATTTCTCAAAGTATCCCAGATTTCCAGGGAAAAAATCAAAAATTAGGCCATAAGCTGTAATGCAAAAATACCTATCGTTCAATGGGGCTTTCGGATTAAACAGATTTCAGAAACATATTTTTCTCTTTTTTTTTTTCACCAAGGAGCAAGTCGGAGGCGCCCCTCGAGGTCTGGCGCCTGGAGCGCTGGCTCCATTCGCCTTATGGTAGGGCCGGCCCTGTCGATAGCCCGATAAATGTCATCTGTAACATTCAAAAGTGCAGTGGTAGTACTATGTTGGGGCCGAAAGCCTGATTGCAAATCTGATAACACACCAAAAGAGCTAAAGTATTCATTAATTTGTTTGTATACAATTTTTTCCAAAATTTTAGATATACAAGGATACTAACTGGCCTGAAATGGGACAAATCTGAAGGCGTGGTTTTTTTTGGAATAGGAATGACATTTGAATTTTTCCACGCTTTAGGGAAGGTGCTGTCAATAAGACACTTGTTAATTACGAATGTAAGTTTCTCTAGGAGGAATGGCAAAACAAGTATCACCATATGTAGATCAATATCATCAGAACCCTTGGCTTTAGATTTAAGGGAAAGTACAGCTTTCTCCACATCTTCACTAGATATTTCAGCAAATGTAAACTCTGTAGAAAGAGTCGGCAATCTTCCCTGATATTTATTTAGTACATTCGTCGAGTCGTTAGGGTTTTGAACAAATTGTGGAATACTATTAATAGGCCGTCGGCCACGCGCTAAAAAGCCTTCTCCTTATCGGGTTTTCATAAATCGAGGTATAACCAATCGAAACAGGTACCATTCGATTCAGCACGATTTTTTACATAGGAAACTGAAAATGACGACACTCTCCATTGGTCGAGACATTAGTTATGGAGGAAAAACATGAAAAAAGAGACGATTTTCTTTTTAATACTTAGGTACAAATAACCCTGAAACCATTCAAGCTTCAATGATAATTTTTTCACAGTTGTAAACCCTTATAGTTCCCTGTCGAATAGCAGTTTTTTCATTTGTTCAAAATGATAATAGGCCCCTTGCATCAATTTTTTTTATTGCTGATTTCGATAGTCCATGAAAAATAAGTCAACTCGTGTTTTTTCTTTTTCTTCTTAGTCAAAAATTGACGGAGATACAACGCTATGAAATATGCCTATGACGTCATCAGGTATAATAGCGATGCTGTTCTCCAGAGATATGAATTCTGATATAATGAGGTTCTTGGTGCCTCTAGTTTGACAGTAAATTCATGGTTACCGTCTGTTTGACGGGTTCGCCTGGTAGGCGCTACTCTCGGTGGAATTATACGTGCCAACTCTTCAGAGCATTTTCCGTGATAGTACCTGTAGAAGAGAGATAAATCGCCCACAGATCTGCGATGTTCGAGACCATCCAAGTTACGACTAAGTGCGGGGTCATTGATCAGCTTGATAGCTCGTTTTTGCACGGTGTTCAAAAGCATTAAGGTATGTTTGGGTGCTGCACTCCATATATGTGAGCAGTACTCCATAGTTGGTCGAATCTGGGCTTTGTAGAGTGTCAGCAATTGGCTTGGTGTGTACAGATGTCTTGTACGAAATAGCACCCCTAGCTTTTGGGACGCCCTTTTAGCAATATCTGCCACGTGACTGTGCCAATACATGTTGGTCTCTGCAGTAATACTTTATGACGTCGCACATGCTCAGTATATCTATATATACAAAACTTAATATTTGTATAACTTCCGAAATAATCGTATTTGGGCGAAATGAAAAAAAAAGTAACGATTTTTTTTCGATTTCCGACAGTTTGCAATAAACAATAATCAATTTAATTTTCCATGCAAGTACCCTATTGTTTATACTAGCAACAATTTTCTTGACGGATGCACAATTTTAGAACATGTCTCTTCATTTAAACATACGGTATCTCGCTTGTATAAAGCAATATAAATATTTTTTTTTACAAAAAGTTGAGAAATTTTATGGGCAATATGTTGTCTCGATTATTATAGGGTCTATTTTTAAAAACAAATCCGCTAGAACCATTTAAACACATTAAAACGCGAGAAAGCGGCTGGATTGGACGACTTCCTCTCCATTCCCGCAACCAACCGCCGGCCGCGCCGCGGCCTGCGCCATGCCTTAATGCAGAAAGTGGGAGTTTAGTAGAAGTGAATCTCACAGAGTCCGTAATTTGTGAAGTTTGCAATAATAATATTTATTTAATTATAGATTTTTTGGCTTTTGTAAAGCATACCTATTATACAGGATAGACCATTCAAAACAAAACGGGCTAAATATCTGATGCCACGTTTACTTTTTTAAAAATCGCTCCTACAGGTAATTTGATTTTCAAAGGGGGAAGTTTTCTGCAATCATTTCTGGCACTTCAACTTTAACCCTCTAGGCGGGGTGCGACCAACCCTTACTATTTTAAATCCAACAAGGGGTCGAGTGATACCTCTCTTAAAAGTGCATTGAATTCTCGAATGAGAATTCAAACAGGTATTTAATGTCATTTGAAAGAAAATTGAACGGTCTTTTGAAACAGGTATCACTCGACCCCCTGTTCCATTTGGAATGGTAAGGATTGGTCCCACCCCCTCTAGAGGTTTAAGTTGGTGCTGGAAATGTTTCAAACACTCACACAATCAAATTACATGTACGAGTGATTTTTTTTTATAAAATAAAAGTGGCATCAGATATTTAGCCTGTTTCGTTTTAAATGGTATACCCTTTATATATCAAGTGTTTTTACCTATGCCTCTATAAAGTACTAGTTTTATATGGGTGAGTAGGTACCTACCTAATGGCTATTTGCACGGCTATCACTTTTTTTAAGGTTAAAAAGAAAATGAGATATAAATGGAGGCCGTTCATATGATCGTAACTACTAACAAAAAGAGATATATTCTAATACATACACTTTCTAATAAACTTGGACAACCAGCTAGTACAGGCTTGCCTAGCTTTCATGGGTTAACAGGTTGTGAATGTTGTGATACGAGTTTTCTCTTTAAAATTGGGAAAAAAACTGCCTGGGAGATATATTACAAAAACTGTCAGATGATTAAACTGAATGAGTTTTCCAGCGGAACGATCGAGGAAAGTGTTGACATCGCAAGAAAGTTTGTTTGCTATCTATAAAGCCCAATCCATTCAAAACTTAAACTGTGTAAGGACAGAAATGACACTCAAGACCAAAAAACCTGCTCAAGAGTTGCCACCGACAGAAGACAGCTTCAAATTGCATGTACTTATAGGTGAATAACTAACTACATATTTGAACGATTTTTATAGACGTTTTCCACCACAATTTTTTTTCTGGAATACTATAATTTTAACGTGTTATAAAATCTTTTGTTGTAGGTCGTATTACCAGGTTCATATTTGGGTTAACAGCCATATTGGTATGGTTTCACAATTAGATCCACTTAAGTTTGGATGGGAAAAAAGTAACAGTTCTTTCTTGCCAAAAATGATGAGTCAACCTGTAGTTCTAGAAGAGATTAGGAACATACTAAAGTGCGTTTTTTTTTTAAGATAATTCCCCAAGGCAAAAATTTAGTAACTATGTTGGCCTTTTCTACATAAAAAACTTGAAAGCATTGACAATTTTACATTGTATTGCCAACATAATGTCATTTTGACTATTATCTTTAAAAAAAAAACGCACTTTATCTATATTTTGCAATGAAAAAAATTGCATGAATCAAAAATGTTTGTGCATTAAAGAAGGCGTTTTTTGTATGGAAGATTACAAATGTAAAATGGAATGCTCTAATAGCCCTTTGGTTCCCGATTTGGTATCCGAAGAAAAGGAGCTGGATTTGGAATTATTTTGATTAAAAAAAAAAGACAACCAAGTTCTATCTACAACTACAAAAGTACAGACCAAAGTCTATAATACCATTGGTTCAAAGGGAATCGTGCAGCAAGCGAATCGTCCCGGGTATATCAAAAAATTTGTTTATGCTTCTGCAAGTAGGTAACTTTTAATACCTTTTAGGTAGTCCAGCAGAATTTAAGGATACAAACAATCCGGATTGGGTTCCCAGTACAAATGTAGGATATACTACGATAATAGATAAAAGCCCAGAATGAACAAGCCAGTAAGCTAAGCTACATTATGCCAGATCTGTGCACCGATCAGAACAGTCAAAACGTTTAAGGAGTCATTCTACCACAAATTTATTTTGCTAAAGTTTATTTGTTTGTAAGGTTGTTAGTATCAAACTTTTTTATTTTTTAAACAATTTAGATTCTTAAGCATTATTTTTGTTAATAAATTGTTTGTTTCCTATTGTTGAGTTGAAATGTAAAGTGGCATGTCTGTAAATAAAGATTCATTCAGTCATCATTCCATTCATTCACAAAAACTAAAAACAACTTAAAACTTATTGAGCAAATCAAAAAACGCAAAAATTCCGAAGCACAAACTCAAAAAACACTGTAATAGTATATTACATACCGAGGTGGAAAGTGTTTCATTACTGTAATGAAACTTTTCACCGAGGTATGTATACTATTTTATTTACAATCATTCGAATTTTGAAATTTTTATTTGAATTAAAACTAAAAAATACAATAATTGACAATTTCATTTACTTTCGGCCCACGGGACGAAAGTTCACTTTCGACCCGTGGGCCGAAAGTAAAAGTCAAAAAATACAATAAATTTTAAAAATTCCATTTACTTTCGGCCCACGGGTCGAAAGTAAACTTTCGACCCGTGGGCCGAAAGTAAAAGTCAAAAAAGTGACATTTTCGAACTTTTTAAAAGTCAGTAAAGTGTAAAGTCAACATTACATGTATGATTGTAAATAAACAATATGATTTATAGGCTTTGTTTGCCCCTCAGCAAATATGGCGGACCTGTCAAAAGTCACGTGACCTGGAATACTCTCCTAACTCCCTCACCCATCAATCCTGGGCCTCCGAGTGACGTCACTACCAGCAGTTTATAATGATGACGTCACCCGCAGACCACGATGGAATGCTTGCGATTCAGGCTGTGCTAGTGAGTTAATTTTTTCGTCGATTTCAAATGTAGAAAGTTTTCGGTCTGTTCTCACAGAAGAAGTTAAGGGCCGGATTCCGGATTTATAGTCGCTGCTTGAAGTTTCCTCAGGCCTCAAGGAGGCTATGAACGTTTAGAATTGAGATGACTAACCTGTCAAATAGTAGCAAGTGTCCATTCTAAACTCACGACCTTCAAGGAAGACCCAAGAAACGACTATAAATTC